>WBMW01003950.1:1320529-1434811 GCA_013396635.1 Penelope pileata
GGGGAAGCCTATGTCACAAGCTACTCAAAGCCCCTAAGCAGTTACATTCTCAAGATTCCTTCAAAACCCTGGCAAATGGCACAGCTTTAGTATAATTTTTTCAAAGCTCATTCATCTTCTTCTCATAAATGTTTAATTTCCCTTTTCAGCATTGCTTCTCTTGGTTTATTTGCTAGACATCACAAGAGGAGCATTCTTTCTGGTACATTCTATGGGACACTGGATATATTTTCAGCCCTTAACTCTTTGTATTACATTATTTCTTATGAACACTTTTTAACTGGAGAAAAAAAAAAGACAGTTTGCAGGCCATGATCAAGCGAAAGAACTAAAGTTCATTATTTGTCACTGTCATGGTGTGAGAGATGCCATCTTGAATAGGAAATTGTGCTGTAAACTACTTCTAGAAGTGCAAAGTACCGCTCCATCTGATACAGATCCAGTGACCTTTCGAAAAGCTGCAGGACAGATCCTTTTTCTGATGACCACCACGTTCTTCTGGTGAGATGTTTCTGATGCCTTAAGCTGAACAAGATGAGCTTCTGCATTGGAGTACAGGAGCCACTGAGAAGCTCGACCACCACTACCTAACTGATCTGATGAAGGACTTTTACCACTTGTATTTTGAGCATCTTATTATAAGTATTTTTTGTAGTGGTAATTTCCACTCATTTATTCATCGTGAAGAGTACTAGTTTTAGACATTGGATGCCTTTGGTTTTAGAAGAAAGTGTATAGCCTCTCAAAAGAGCACACAGGAAATGGTAAGCCAGGATACTTGCGCTCTTTGAAGAAGCATAGGGAAGCTGATTTTCCTGTGAGTCACGGAAATTAAAGGCTATGTGAAAGAAGCTCTGTTCTCTTTGAGATGCTCATGCTTCCCTAAGATGCACAGTGCAGCTGTAGGCGTACTTGAGTTGAGGAAGCTGAGTACGACCCATTGCTGAGCGCGTCCAGTTCATGTGGAGTCCAGTGGGAGTTATGGGCCTGGGTAGGAAGATGTCAAGTGTCACTGTAACGTGATTCACTGCAGTTGCTTTAGTGAGGTGAAGAGGAGACTCGGCTCCAGTATTCTTGTCTTGAAAGCTGTATTGTTTAGAGTAGAGATTACAAACTGGCTCATAAAACATAATGCTTTATTTGTAAAGAGAAATACAACTTCTTTTGAATTCACTGCCACAATTTAAAAAAAAAAGTGTTGGTATAATATATTATGCAGTCTACAGTGCAGAGGTAGCTGGGTGAACTGGGCAGATCAGAGCTGCTGGTCTGTCCCATCCCATCCCAGGGACCCCACATTGTTCTTGGGGCCCCTGGGGGCTTCAGTGTTCAATGAGTTTGTAGCCAGGGCCTGGTCAGTGAGCCATGGCAGGCTGGGAGTCTCTGTTTGGGCCTTCTGCTCTTGGGTGGTTTTTTTGTTTGGTTGGTTTTTAATGCAGAATAATCATAAATATTCTAATACGCAGTTATGTCTTAGGAAGTTAAGAAGAACTGTTTTGCAGCTAAAGAAAGTTGATATTTGATATGCAGCTTACCTGAATGGTATCTGTTTGTGGGCAGTGGCTGTTTTGCAGTTTATTTGTAGAGCATCTATGTAAGCCTAGGAAACTGCCACATCCTTTGAGGCTATCCCTTCAGCCTTTTGTTTGATGTCTCAAAGTTTTAATCTGCTGAAACTTTTAATCTGCTGAGTGTTTAACAAGGCACATTTAATTCTTCAGCTTGTGCGAAAGAGGGTGTTTGGAAACAATGTCTGTGTTTGTATGTGTAGTGTGAGTGCTTTTGTGCTGCTTTGCTTCAGGTTAGTTTATGGGACTAATAGAGCATAAAATAGGCAATTGTAATAAATATATTCGTACCTTTGAGTTAATGTATAATTAATGTAGCTAATGTTAATGTAGTTTAAGAATGCTTTCAGAATCAGTGTAGGTTTAGTGATCTTATCAATTCAGATTTTTTCACAAATCTTGAGATAACGTTTTCCTTAAAGCTTCATTTTATCATCATGTGACTAATATCATCATTGTTTTTTAAATTTGGTTTTCTAGATCATTGTTTGAAAGAAAACTTTGAAACCATAAGCTATCAATATTCAGAAAACAGAAGTTAAGCCATTGTAACAAGCCCTGAGGATGTCTGAGTTGTACAGTGCGTTGGTATTTATCTCATTTCTCACACAACCACACTGGAGCATTTTCTGATAAATCTTTTTTAAAAAAAAACAAAACAAAACATAAAGTAATTGTCCACTCCCGGAAGCATTGTGGTCGCATATTAGTAAATTAAAAAAACCTACTAAAAGGTTCTGAAATTATTCCAGATTTGGAATATTATTTATCTTCCCTTCTTATTCGCCCACAAGATAAGCATCTCAAAAGTAACTTCCCAAGTTACTATGAATCGTTTTGTCACTTGAAAATTTCTGCATTATGAAAATACAGTTTTAGCAGTGCAGAAAGAGTAAAACCCATGTACAAATAGGAAACATTGCTAAGGGAAAATTAATAAAGGAATAAAACCAAAGTATTCTGACACACCTGTGTTGCAGGTGTTAACCAACAGACTTTTGAGGGACCTCTTCAGTTTTTCTGACTTCACCACAAGAACAAAGATATTGTCATTTACATGAGTGTACTTGTTTTTGCAAGATCTCCAACTCTACTTTTGATTGTATTTATGCATTAAATGCTTGTGAGGTTTAGGGAGGAGGTGATCTGTGGACGTCATTAGCAGCAGAAGTAAGCAGTGTCACCGCTGCTGGTACGTAAAAGATCTGGAAAAGAACGGTTAGAGTGAAGAGTCAATAGAGAAAAACATGGAAAGGCTTGGGAGGGAAGGAAGCTTGTTGTACTGGAGAAAAGCTTAAGAATATAATGCAAAACCTCTCCAGACTGTGGCAGATCCCCTCTAAATATACAAACCAGAAAGTGAATTTTTAAATGGGTCCCTAAAAAGCATGAAGTTCGCTAAGAAAACCTTTTCTCTTACCATGTTTCATTCATTAGGCCTTCCTTAAGAGTTTAATTACTGTGTTTTTAACTGATGTTTTATTGATCACCCTGAATTTCTGCACAGGATTGTGTGTACATGGACCAGCCTTCAGATTACTTTTTGTCTCCAGTTTTCTTTTGAGGCTGTTACTTTTCGTTTCCAAGAGTTAGTTGAATTTATCTTAGACATAGAGATGAGAGCAGATCTCTTAAGAAACATGAGAGTTATTTTTTAAGAGAGAAAGAGAGAAATCTCATAAAACAAAGCCAAATTTGAGCTATTTCTAGAAAATAGTAATTTTGAATATCCTGGACATCACCTTAAAACCAAGAAGGTTCAAATGCTATTGCAAATGTCTAAAGATTAGTTGAGTCTCATGTTCCAGTCCTCTTTTACCTGAAAGTAAAGGTTTCTAGATAGGGTAGTAACAGTAAAAATTAAACAGCTTTCTCCCCTTTGATTTGCTCGATCTTTGGAGTAAGAAAATGGACTGGAAGAGAGGAAGAAACTACAGCTGGTTATAATTTTCTCTGGAGATTTGTCTCAGTGAACATCTATTGTACTTAAACTTGTTTATTTTTATATAACAGTTTGCATTAAAAGTCTAAAAATTACTCTATCAGGCCATCTAGACATGTTGTTTAGTTTATTTTGTATGTACAGCTTAAAACATTCTCCATCTCAGTATTGAGAAAAGGTTTGACTATATGGAAATGAAATATGTAGGTATTTGAATGTCTTTGAAATACACATTTCTTTGAGGTTTTATTAGGTGGGAGGTCTGGATTCCTCAACTGCCTTCCTGATGTGGTATTTGAAAATATCACTGTGGTAGTTTCTTAATAAGCAGAATGCCATCGTCCAACTACATTACTAGAAGACATAATTCTGTGTAACAATAATGGTTGAATCTCTGAACTAATTAATGGCATATTTTATAGTTGTGGCATATTTTTTTAATTGCTTTTTGACAAAAGCAAGCATGCCCTTGGATTGTTCCAAGTTCTGTATATCTGCAACTCAGCTCTAAGAGGAAAAGTGAGTACATTATTTAAAATACAATTCTTTGTAACTGCCAGAGAACATTCCTGATTTTCTTTAATAATCTATAAAAGATTAACAAGAAAGGGGTAAACTAAGGGTAGAAGAAAAAGGCTGAGACTTCTGTAAATTCAAATTTATAAATTGAGAGTAACAATACCAATCCATTAATTGGATAACATTGTAAGTATTTAAAAGCAATATATTTTTGTGTCTGTGTCAAGAGGTTTGTAAGATATATTTTGCTCTCTCTTTCATAAATCAGTCTTGAAAATGTCTTTCTGTTCGTGAAAGCAGAAATTCTCAAAGTCTGTCTCTGGGCATCATGCCATTTTGTGATACTAATAGATCATTCTGTTCTGACAGGAAGAGTTTTAAATAAATGTCCGCTCAACACGCAGCTGTGTGAAACAGGCAGATCTGGCCTCTATCTTTGGGTCAAATACTCACTGTTGCCACTGCAAAGTAAAATAAATAAAGAAATAATCAGAGTTGGGCACATTCAGTTAGCATAGCAGTATTTCGGAACATTTTTAAAAGGTGGATCCTCATTTCAGCAACGTGTACATAGGGTATCGAAAGATGTTCTTGCTGATTACTGCAGGAGAGCTTTACAGCTGCAGCAGATCCTGTCAGCTTTAATAAGCTCTGAATACATTACTGATGAACCTGGCTTACTCGCCGCTGACGTTAAACTGCCTGCTGCCCTTGGCACACACATTTGTCTCTTCTGTGTGTGTAGATCAAGGGACAAAGTCTGTGGAGGAAACTAATGTCAGCATAGTCAAAAAGCAAAAACAGCAGAGAATTATAGTGAGGTGTTCAGCTTCTGTCTGAATGTCTTCAGATAAAATTATAAACATATTCTATATATCTACATTCAGATTCACATAAAGAGTGATGAAAATGAGGGCAGCGAAAGATATGGGTGAGATGTGGGAAAAAATTAATCTGTCATGTTAGAGCTCATCATGTTACAAGAAAATGTGGATATGAGTTGGGTCAAAATGTTGTAGGTTGCAGAAGAAAATAAAGACTGTGATTGCTGTCTTTGGCTGTTGAACAAGGTAAGCTTTCACAAGTCCACTTTTAGTCAGAAACAATCAACATGCTGTCTTGCTACCAACCCATCTTGTTATCTGCTCTGACGGAGAGAAGGATCTAGGGTTTTATAGTAAATCATGTACTGAACTTGATCATTCTGGTAAAGAAAGGAAAACAGGAAGGGCTGTAATGGGTATATGCGAAAAGACTTGCCTTGTCAAAAAGTAAACTTTTTTTTTTTTTTGATTGATTCATTTGACCTTATAGATGAGCCAAGTCTGAGCAAGACCATAAAGATATAATGTTTCTGACCCTTCAAATTATACCTTCCCTTTGCCTTTACAGTTCTGTATTTAAGGCAGCTGGAGTATTCCAACTTTGCCATTTCCAGTACACGATACCGTTAAATAGAATACAGAACGAGATCTATGTCACATGCTACTCCTCCTCATACACTAGTCTTAAAAGTAAGTGAGAAGACAAAAAAAAAAAAAAAAAATTGCTGACCAGAGCAAAAAAACTCCCAGACCAGTTCCAGACCGCTGAAGTTTCAGCAATGTGCTGAAAAAGGACTTTCTGGGTAGCTGTCAGTGCTGCTTTGTCTCTCTTAGGGAGTTCAATTTGCCAGTTCATCCTGCATCTTTCTGATCTCTCTTCATTGTGGTATGGATGCTCAAATGAGAAAGCTCTCCAGTGAGTGTCATAGTGGGAAATATAATGAAAACATGAAGAGATGCAATGTCACCGTCCAGCTGACTTTATCTGATAGATGCTTCATCTGAGAGCACAGTATCATGTCAGAACACCCTAGAATAGAATGACACACTAAGTCTGATGGGCTAGCAGTTGCCTTTTGGTCTAAACGATTTAGTAAAATTTCCTTGTTGAAGTCTGCTCAGTAAGCTCATACCATAACAATAAACATTGAAGATGTTCTTGAACTCTTAAAAATGACTGTGGAGGTCCTTGAAAAATTGCACGGAGTTCCAGCAGAAGAATTTGTGAGTGGGAACCCACAAAATATTGTTTTATTATTGCCCTGCTCATAAAATGAAACAAGACTTTTTGCTTTTCTCCCATATCCTGCCATATGCAAGAAGGCAGACGAGTTTCAGAGAGGTAAATGAATATTCTAGTTCTGCATGAAGTGCACTCACGCTAATGTTTCATACCTGCAGTGTTTATATGCATTCGCATGCATTTAAATTCCCGCTTCTTAATTATCAAAGTTTTCCTCTTGGGTTTGCAGTCAAATATTTGAACAGTTTGATTAATCTCTGCAGTCCTAATCTGTCGGAAGCTAGCTGCTGTTTTGAATTAGATGCATTATATCAAGAACTACCACGGTAGGGTGATGCAGGTCCTGTAGGATCCTTTTTTATAGAGTTAAGACGACCAGAGGCCTGGTCTGACCAGAAAGGTTGATTCTAGAAATACAAGAAGCATGGCCAGCCTGTAATTGCTCTTCTAGATTAGTTCAGTTCTGAAGAGTATAACTGTTTCATAAACAAAATAGGTTCAATAATAATCTTTACAAGGATTGAGTTATTCAAACTGTGAAACAGGGCTCTGAGCTGCTTGGTTAGAGAGGCCTCGCACAGGCAAGGTTGTCTAAGATGGAGTCTGTGTTAGAAGGCATTCATGCTGACTCATGTACTGAGTTAAACATCCTGCAAAATAGAAAACAAAAACATAACTAGATGAACATATATGAGCTGCAAACTTGGTTATTCTTTATTTTAGGAAGTTTTATAGATATGAGAGGATAATTTTTTATGAGTACAAGCCAGTTGCTTCTTTGTAAGTTACAAATAAAACCACGTGTACTGCAGAGAACTAGTACGTTCACATTTTGTGAATGGTTATAAGGTCCTGTAATGTGCTCAAGACGCATGTATAAACTAGGAGAATTAAGAGTATCAGTACCCAGTATATACTTGGACTACTAGTGCCTGTTGTTAATATTTCAGACTGCCCCATGAAGTGTCTTGGCTAATTGTAAATATCCAGTGCTATTGATAATTTGGATATCATGTTATTAGATTGTTGTGTGCATCAAAATTTTAAAAACATATTTTGTTAGTTTTTGTAATTCAAGGAATTCTGGTTTTTCATGAAGGCCAAGATAATAAAACAAATTATTTGCTTCATGCTATACAATTTACATATCTCATGTTGTGCAACTTCCCTGTGTAGCTAAAGGTCATGCAGCTAAGACTGTGTCAACTTTCTTTGCTGACAGTAATAGCACTCAGTGACTGTTAGGCAATGTAGCCATCTACACTGTTTCTAAAGATTATTTCATAGTGCTTTAAATATGAAGCTCTTTTCATGGTCATAATTTTCATTTATAATATCACAACTGCACTTCTCATTAGTGGGGCAAGAAAGAAAGAAAGTTACAAGGATTCTCTGCATATTTATTTCTTTAAATTCCTTTGTTCCTTGGTAAAGCCTAGGCTGTAACCTGTATATTTACATTTATATTTAAATTCATCAAATAATGAAAGGGGACTTTGTTTGCATTCTAGGTGTCTTTGGCAAACATAAGCATCAAAAAAGAATGGTATAGTAGATAATTCTAAACAGCCAGAAAACAAAAAAGGATCTGTATTTCCAAGTTTGCCCTTCAGTATTCCTGGCAGTGTTCTGTAACGTTAAATTTTGTGAAACAGCCTGAATAGCAGTAGCCCGTCTTACTATAGTAATGTTGTGTCAAGACATATGAAGAAAAAGCATTCCAAAGCTTGAGTGCTCTGAGGAAACTAGTAATAGAATGTAATGTCTAACTGTTATATCTGGTGACAAACTAAAGTGTGAAGACCCCCCAAGGGAAGAGAGAAGTGAATCTGGGACCCCCACGCTCCTTGCGAGTACTGCAGTTTCCTCCCTGCTTGGCAGGAGGGAACTGATGCCATCTTGCCCTCTCTTCCTCACCTGGAAAGGGAAGTTTGTGAGCAGTGCCTTGATCCCTACCTTTCTTTATATAGCCTTGCTATCATTAAAAATATCTGAAATGGAAATGATGTCGAAAATGCTTTTGTATAAGCCATTTTTCGTCCTTGTTCACACCATGCCTGCAGCGTCCCTCACTGGCACACCAGCGGCAGCCCACGCTTCCCTTCCCTCACTTCTGCTGAGCTCAGGTGTAAGGGGTTACCCTGCAGGGAGGCCAGGGTTTCCGGATTGCCTTCAGCCTCGCTTCTCCTCCTTGACAGCGGCCCCTCTCTGAGCTGGCAGTATTTGTCCTTCACTGATACCTTGCTTGACTCAGTGTTTTCTTTAACCCTGTCTGCAGTAAGTCTGTTGTAAAAGCAGCTCCCCAGTTTGCTGCAGATCTTGATTTACAGCATGAGACAACAATTGGTAGGGAGAAGAATTGCTCATGTCTTGAAATACTTCAGCTCTTTTGAACTGAATCTGAAGCACAGATTCTGACTGATTTATGGTGTCACAGCTTATCACAACTGATGTAATACCAAGAGAGGCTAATTCTGTATAAAGCACACTGCTCACAATCTTTAGAAAGAAGCAAAAACTAAAATAAAATAATTTATAATATTTGTATTTTCTGTTTCAAGTTTCTCTTCCAGTCTTCTTTTTAGTATCTGCACACTGAACTTACAACTGATTGAAATACCTACCCTTTTCTTACAAAATTAGAGATGTTCAGTCTTTATCCAGTACGCCGTTATTATTTATCAATCTCACAACTTGGAGACCACACGACATTTTAAGTGCAATGGATTTCAGATGCACATAGGAATGAGCAACGTAATGACAACCTGCCAGAAGTTAATTTATGCCAGCCAGCACTGCAGGACATTCTCCTTAGAAAAGCACAAGTGCACTCTTATAGAGGTTATTACTGAGTGTCCCACAGCAATGGCTGTATTTTAAGAAGTAGTAGCATGTCATCGTTTTTGAACGAACCCTAGAGAAGTGAGGCTGGGACTGTAACATCATTGCTCAAATCTGTTTGTTGAGAGCGTGCAGCATTGTGGCAAAGTAGCCATTTTTTCTCTCAGTTTTTCCTTTCACATTCTGTGGAATATTATGCGTGTTCACACTTCTCACTGTCTCACAAACCTTGCCAATAAACTTCAAGGGATCTGAGCCTGTCAGACTCAGGCAGAAGAAAATGGCCACATAAAGGCAGGTGTGCTACCAGCTCAGCCTCTGGTCCCCACGGGGACAGTGAGAGATCTGAAGAGGAGTTAATGCTGGGACCTTGGCAGTGGGTCCACAAAAGTGGCAGTAAAAGATTAAAGAATTTGAGGTTCCTGAACTGCTTAGCTTGTGGTGTTAATCCAGACATTTATTAAAACAGCATTTGCCTAAGAAAGCTTGGGACAGGTCCCAGTATAATACAGCTTAGGACAAGGCCCAAGAATCCTGGGTGCTTTTCAGTATTGGCAGTGTGCTTCCTTATGATTAAGGCATCAAATCAGGAAAATGTCAAAGCATTTTTTAGAATTCATTGTAGCTGCTGTATTGCCTCTATGTCATGAATGACACTGTCTGTTTTCTCCATGGTAGTTATTATTGTAACAACATTACCCAGCAGAGACCAAGTCTGAGAATGCAAAATAGAAGGCAAAGCATGAGAAAATTATGAAAATCAAGAAATCCAGAATGTCATTAAAGAAAAGCTTGATATATTAATACGGCTTATTTTTATCAACTTTGAATATTTCTGATGGTTACAGATGCAAAATGGAAAAAATGAGTGTATTTTTTCCTTATTTCATCGCTAATGAAAGTCATGCCCCGGAATTCATTGACTGGGAACCTTTCTTTTTTCTATGTACACTTTCTTGGTTTAGTTAAATAAACCTGTGGTATTTTCTATATTGCTGTGATGAGCAAGCTGTTGAGCATTAGAAAGAGATGCTAAGATTGCACAAGGGCACTACTTCATGCACTGGCAGCCACAGCCTTGGGTCAGAGATTGCCAGAGGAAAAGTGGGAACGTGTTCAACCCATGTTAACAAGCAGGGAAAACCTGGAATGGAAATCAATATGCTGCCTTGGGCACCAAAGTGTCTCACCTGCAAAGAGATTTCAGAAATGTTGTGTTAAAAGGATCCCTGATGGAAAACCTGTAGGAAGGCAAGAGTCAAACCAGTAGGATCTGAGCATGATGGCTCATTCTTCTTCACCTAATGCAGGTGAGGTGAGCTGTGAAAGAAATCAAATTTATATCCTAGCAAGGCTTTTGACTGGGATCTGCCATCTTAGGCAGAAATAGACAGAAGCTGTCTGGGTTTCTAGAATATTGTAAAGAGTTTTCCTGACACAAAGGGAGAGATTCTCCCCTGTGAAAAAATGTTTGGATATTTCTCTGTATTCAGCTTAATTTTGATGCAAGCTGTTTGTCTTCATTGGTTTGCAGCTTCCCTCAGGAGAGAAAAAAATCAAGAAACACAAAACTGCTGGGTCATTAGAAATTCATGAGACCTTCAAGTAGTAATGGTGACTGTGTCTTCTGTGTCTTCTAGAAAAGATATCTGAGGGAAGAATTGCATTTAACTGCAGACCTGATGGTATTGTAGTTTCTGGCTGAGCAGAAGGTGAGAAAGCTGTTCCTCCTACTATGTTGAAGTGAATAGAAAGTTGTTCCTGACTCAAGTAAATAAGTAAATACTATTTTGTGTGAAGTCAGTGCTGAATTAGTCTTATTGACTCAGAAACTTACTTCCCCATCTTATGTTTTCTAAATCCCCAAAACTGGAATTTTGCCTTACTTTAGCAGTCCAGAAGAGTTGAAAATACCAGATGAGAAGCAGTAGTAAAGCTTCCCAGTGCTGACTTCAAGGAATTGTGTGCAGCAGGCTCCATTAAGCAAAGGACAGAGCCACTTTTACAATACAGCAGAAAACGGGCCTGTATGCTACATTCAGGTTTCTAACAGCCACCAGGAGAATACATGTGCTTTTATAGTACAAGCTTCTCTTGCACTTAATCTTTCAGCTGACAGAATCACAAGCAGAAGTTGTTCTGTTGGACTGAGAAAAACCTTGGAATATAAAGCCCTTAGAGGTAAAATACAAATATCACATAAATTAGTACTTCCAGGGTTGGTTCTGTTGTTCTTGATGAAACCTCTGTGGGCTCATCCCATCCAGCGCTCTGGCGATCCACTTTACATGCTGCTTCCATGAGGTGTGCAAAGCATTCTGCCTCTTTAAGGAAGCCTCCTCAGTCCTATCATCCTTTATATTGCTTGCTTTTTGGATTGAAAAGTCACCGTGAAATGATTTCCTCTACTGAGAGTGTGGCTTGGGCTCATGAAGGAAAAAAAAAGACTCCCCATGACACACACATTCAAAAAAGTAATCTCATAACAAAGGCAAACAGTAAAGTAAATGTCTCTTACCTGGAGCAGAGTTGAATTATTAGATAGTTTTCAGTCTAACAAGCAGTTAACCCAAATTGAATTGTACCTGTAATTAAAATAGCTAGACTAAAAGTGAGCCAGCCAACTGGCATACACATCTCCTCTCCTATATTACTCCCAAGAAATTTTTAAAAAGGCAAAATACTCCTCATTATGATGTTTGAAAATGAGAAGCTGCTTCTTTCAGAATGTTCTGATTGTTTTATTTGGAACAAAGACTTCTAGCTTCCTTCACCATATAATAACAGAGCATGAATTAGCTGCTTGAAAGAAGTGGGAGATGGGGCATCAAAGAGCCTTCTGTTCATTAAGATAAACACCGAATATGTATTTCATGTTTGGTTTCAGTATAACATTCTGAATAGAAGATTAAGCAGTTGCTTCCCACAGTCTTAAACTATTGAGATGGTGTGGGAGAAAGAGGAGAATAAAAGGATTTAAGCTATTATGCAAAGAATTAGTGTTGAGAGAGTAAAAGGTCCCCTTATTACCCCTTGAATTCTCCACAGATTTAGTACTGTTTAAAGTGTAACATGGCTCTCCATTTTGGGTGCACAGTAAGTACATAACTGAGTTGCTAGAGTCCATATAAAGTTTCAGCCTGGACACTGATTTTGTGAGAAAGACAATAGTTTCATAGCTAAAATTTCTTTTTTTTTCTTTTTTTTTTTTGTTATGCCATAACATCTGAAAAAAAACTTGCTATAATCTATGCATGGAAAAATACATTTTTTGCAACTGAAAATCATAGAGTTGTTTGGGTTTGACGGGACCTTAAAGCCCACCCAGTTTCAACCCCCTCCCATGGGCAGGGTTACCACCCACCAGATCAGGCTGTTCACGGCCTCATCCAACCTGGCCTTAAAAAATTGCTGTTCCAGCGCCTCACCACCCTCATCATGAAGAATTTATTTCTTATTATAATCTAAATTTACTCTCTTCTGATTTCAAACCATTTCCCCTTGTCCTATCACTACACACCCTGATAAAAATCCCCCCACATCTTCCCTGCAGGCCCCTTTAGGTACTGAAAGGCTGCAATGAGGTCTCCCCAGTCCATTCTCTAGTATGAAGAAGCCCAGCTGCCTCAGCCTTCCTTCTTAGGAGAGGTGCTCCAGCCCTCTGATTATCCTCATGGCCTCCTCTGAACTCACTCCAACAGGTCCATGTCCTTCTTATGCTGGGACCTGAAAGCTGAGTGCAGCATGCAGTACTGCAGGTGGGGCCTCACAAGAGCAGCATAGAGGGGAGAATCACCTCCTTCAACCTGCTAGCTACACATAGGGATACAGACTTTTCCCTTCTTGCTCACAAATGCAGTCACCTCTGTTGCAGAAAGGGTCATGATCCACCCCACTTTGCATTCCTAAAATCAATTTTTATCTCACAAATTTTATAGATCAAGTTGATTGAACTGTTCATGTGAGTCAGTGTGAATAAGGGTTTTGCAATTTCTCTGTGCCTTATACATTTTCTGAGTGTGAATGATGGATGGTTTTATGAATTTGCTGATACACCAGTTAGAGTGTTTTATGTGGAGTTTTAACGAACTAGAATTGCTAACTGTTACGACCAATATTTAAATGGTATTACAAGAGCTCCTTTCTGTTGATTCCAAGGAAGTGTCAATTTTAGTTTTTAAGTTCCATGTAGGGCTCTTATGTCCTTAATACATTTTCAATAGTAATTTTTAGTTGCTGTTAGACAACCTGTAAGCTCATTTTCATGTATTTTTAATTTATATTCTGTTTATTTAATCTTTAAACTGTCAATAGTGTCTGCTTGGAAGTTCCGTAATTTATTTTTCATATATCTTTTCCCTAGGCTTGAGCTACTCCTCACTCTGAGAGTAAGATGGCAGCTAGATTTGGCCTAAACTAGGACAGCGGTTCCCGTAATTCAGAAAAAAGAAATCCAGCAGGAATTAATATAATTAATAGTCTTATTGATGAATGTAGGAGCCCTACTAGAGATGTGATCAAGGTTTCTTATTAAGTTGATTATATTTTCTTAATATTATTTATTCTTCTAGTACTGTATCATATTTCAGGGTTGCACTTTGGGGGTAGAGGTTTTGATCATCGTATGAGAATTTCATTTTCATGTTTGTATTGTTTTGTCTGAAGTGGGACTGCTGAAAAACAGCAGTGGTTAGAATATATTGTTTGCAAAGGAGATATATGAAGCTATCATTACCCAGTCCATCCTCAAGAGATTTTCTTTGGGAGAATAAATAGGTGACACTATAGAGACATTCAGTTCTACACATAAAAGATGTAAGCTTTTTGAAGGAAGGGAAAGAAGTAGTCCAAATGTTTGACAGGATTTACAGGTTCCATGGCTTCATTAGCACACTGACTCACAGATTGCACATGGTGATCTGTCTTGTTTGGGATTTATTAGAAGGTGGGTACATCTTGGTTTCATTCCCTGCTCATTGGTTTGATGAGATTTCAGCTCATCATTTCTCTGCCTCATTACTGTTAGGTAATGCTGGAGAATAATGAATCACACTGATTTTTTTCGTATCCAAAGATATATGTGAGTTTGGATTTACTGGAGTAACAGAGAATTTGTTCACTTAAGCTTCAGCTGTGTTTTTTTCACAGCAAGTTGGAAAAATAACAGTACATGTGATTTATGGCTGCCTTCTTTATCTTCAGTATTTAATTTCTCATAAGAACAGAGATAAGAAATGTATTTGGATGCAGATCACAGAGGTTCCTGAGAGCAGCCTGAAAACTCTTAAGCACCAGAGCTTTCATTTTAGAGGCTCAATTTCAGTCTCGGCTTTATCTTAATCTCTTTATTCAAAATCTTTTACAGATGTTGACATACACCTATCTGTCTACAATTCTTTCAGGAAGAGCTAACATTTGAACATTTGAGCTACTGAAATTCTGATTGTTTCAGAGAGGAGAATGTTTGCCATTTTGTAATGTATGCTATTACATGTTTGCCATTTATGTGGTGCAAAACCAGGTCTATACTAACTCAACAGCATTCTATACCAAATACTTATTGGACATCTGCATATCTCATATTTCTCTGATTAGATGAAATTCTACTGGAAAAAAATAAAACTTTACTGTATTTTGCATATAATAAGCAGATAAGAAGACAGGGGAAATGCAAATACAAATTATCACCTGGCACGCCAGGCAGTGGGTTTAGAGTGTCTTGGTGACAATTGTGCATCTTGCAGTTTGAATGCACTTTTCTTTCTCTCTTATAAATGGGAGATATCTTACTCTTCTCTTCCAGAGAATTAAACTGTTCCACAGTCTCTGTAAATGGCAGTATGCACATGTGCAATCAGTATGAAAAAGCTGACGTTGTAAATTAATCTGTGGGTTGTCCAGTATTGGGGTGCTCATATGCCCAAGGAACGTATATACCCAAGGAATGTAAGGAAGAGCATTCTCAGCCAATTTTCTTGCTTAGCAAACTTGTTCCTCATCATTACTGGAGGGATGAGAGCTTAGAAAGTGTAGGGATGCCAGGTAGACAGCTAAATAGAGGAAGCAGGAAGAAATTCCTATTGACTTCCATGTTTTGTACCGTATTTGCTTGGAATAAAAATGTTAAGTCTGTTTTTCTGCTCTGAATATTGGGAATTTATTTTAGGTATAATAGTTTGTTGCCCTGAAGAGGTAACAGAAGCATACACTTTTACTGCTCTGCACCTGTTTTTGAATTAAGTATAATATTCTTTGGATTTCTTTTCTGGGGCTTCAAATACCTTTGCTATAATCTAGAATTAATCCTTACAGAGTATTGAGACTGATCTTGAGGTCTGAGTTGTTGCTGGCAATCTACTAACATGCAACTGTTGAATTCCAAGTACCACACAGATGTCAGCTACATGAGTAAGACCTGGGGACTTCTTTTTGGCTTTTCCAATTTCCAATAAAAATAAAAATCAGGAAAAGTCCCAAGCTGTCATGACTGCGCCATTTGTTTCACCTGGAGCTAGGGGCTCTGCTCCACTTCATTCTCTGCTTCTTCAGTTCCTGATCTCTCAGATTTCTCATCTCTCTCCCAGGCTACTTCTACTTTGCCTGGCTGGCCCTTATCTTAGTCCGGGGCAACCCTGTCCCAGGTCCACCCCTTTGGTCACAGGTGCGAGTGATCTACCAGTATTCCCCAGGCCAGACATGTCCCTCCACCATGTGCTCAGTCATCAGTTCATGCCTTCATCAACCGTTTCCCTACACAAGTCATTCATAGTACTGCCTTCTCATTGGACTCACAGAGACTGTCAAGCAGCGAGTTGAACTTTTGTCACCTCAAATGTGAGACTACATGCAGTAATGCAAATCCTTAGATCGTGCTAGAGGCCAAAGATTTGTTCTGTTTTTTTATTTTATTTTATTTTATTTTCCTCAAATTCTTTTCCCTAGTGGGTAGAGGAAGATGAGGTAAGCACAGAATTTATGCAGGAGACAGTACAGATCATTTTGTTGAGCAAAATAAAAATAAATCACAACTATTTTCTGAATATACCCCTTTCTCTGTCAGAACAAACTTCATATTGCTGGCATTTGTTTCAGAGAGTTTTTGACATTAGGCCTAATCACAATCTATTCTGCTGCTTAAACATATGAGACCCTGACAACACTGCTTCCTCTCTCCAATCATGGGGCAGCAAAGCAACTGCAGGGTATTACATTTGGATTTGTCAGAATAAATAATGAAGAGGCTCATCAGCTCCTCACAACTGAACAAGGAAATGTGATTAAGCAACTTTAAAAGAGAATGGCTGAAAACAATATAGAAATGATGGCAGGATGATTGCTGTGAATGAGAGACTGAAATTTCTGAATAAGAGATTTCTTCAGCAGGACACGATGACAGTAGTTTAATCTTCCATTAAAAGATTTCTGCCAATTTGGAAAAGCTCTGAATCAGGAGATTACAGACATCTCAGAAGCTGACAAGGCAGTCACTTCTCTTAAGACAGCTACTTTCTGGCAATTGCTGGGAAATAGCCTTTTATTTATTTATTTATTTCAACACTCTTAACTTCTACCAAACAATGACTAAGACATCTCTTACTAGGAAGTCTTTTCTTCTCAAAGACACAGAAAATAAAAATTGTCTTTTGGACCAAAGCGTTCTAGAGATGCTTGCCAAGTTTACTGCTGCTAACATCTAGAAATTGAACTGATTAGCTTCTGGCAATGTTCCTTGAAAGTGCTTAATGTATTAGAATCTCATTAAATATCTTATTCCTCTTTATTATTCTTTAGCACCAAAAGTATGTTCTTTCACCTTACGTCTAATCTGTTCCTATGCTTTCACTGTCTATTCTCCTCTCCACTTATCTAAGGGAGATAGTGTACAATATAGAAATTTCAAGAAGAGTAAAATAACAAAATTTGCTGTAATTCTTCCGTATGTCAGCAGAAAGATGTCCTTTTATTTTCCTTTTAATATGTCCATAAATGACTTTTACACATAAACGTACAAAGTTCAGCAAGCAGATTACAAGATTTCTGTCCAGAGAAAATTGTATCAGACAGTAGAAGTTTCCAGATATTCAAAGACATAAATGGTTTTCAGATATAAAAATGATATGCATGTAAGTGTGAGATTCATAGATAAGCAGTTTAAAAAAGAAAGCAAAAGAAAATGTCAAGCATCTTTTAAAGTTTCAAAAATGTTCATGTACCTCAAGTATGATACCCATCATTACAGAAAATTCTCTGGGTCTAAAACCAAGGAAGAAAAATACTATTCTGCTTCAAAAGGCTTTTGAAGAAAATATGTATATATTTTCCACATGGTGTAGGCCCATCATACTGCAACATATAGTATGAATAATTGAAACCACTTTGGGTTTTCAGATGAAACTTCAACTGTCTTCAGTAGAGAGTTGATTGGATTTTAACGTTAGGCTTCAGAAATCTGCCTGTGTTGCTTAAAATATACTGATATCGTATTATTGTCTAACTATCTATCATTAACATGCAAAGTCTTTGGATTTCAGTTTTTACTTTGAAAATTATTTGCACTTTTCTTATTCCATGGATAAATTAGTTTGATAAATCATGCTATAATTCCTCTACTTACAAGTTATTTATTATCGTACCCAGTAGCTGTTCTCCTGTCAGTGGTTTATCCCGGTGAACACCTCAACCTGCTTCATCCTTTCAGAGTAGATGTGCTCTTTTGAAATGACTCGTTTTGTATGTGAAGCTTATGTTTTAGCTTCCTGCAGATAATCAAGATTTCCAGAGGCCATAGACAACCATGGTGCATCATCCTATGGCATATCCAAGAGTGAGAAACCATTTTGATCGGGTCATCTAGCAGACACACAACCTTCTCCCAAAAAGAAGGGATGTAGCAGAGATCTCCATCTGTTAGGAAATCCATGCAGTCCTCTTTTCCAAACTGCTCAGTGTAGCAAGAAAATGTAAAAAAAGCAAAGAACGACAACATATTCCCTTTTTATGCTTTTTCCAGGCCAAGTTCTGTGAAAACTTCTCTGCAAAGCTTCCACAGAACAAATAGATTGCATGGGTGTGGGGTGTTCACAAAAAAAAAAAACAAATAACAACAAAAAAAAAAGAACAGACTTAGAACATGTCTTCAATATTCAATTAATTCCTTGTAGACTGAGACCTGCATTTTATCATTTTATTTGGAATTTTATTAATTTTATCTTAGACATAGCAATTTGCTTTCTGTGCTATGTTAGATTTGATACCTCACTCGTGCAATCTGCAGATCCAAATCTGGAGTAAAACTCACTTTTCAAATTAATTGTGCCAGAAGGTCTTAGTGATAGGTACATGTTGGAACTATCAGTGTTGTAATGCACACGAATCCATTTCAGTGTTACTTTAGATTTCTGCAGTAGATTAATAGTAGATGAATACTTAGTGCAACAGTACTTCTGAAGCTTTTGCAGAAGGAAAGAAACATTTTCAAATTATACATTAATTTAAAAGAACCCAAACCTACCAGTTTTGTGCTAGTTACCTCCCAGCTACACCATTCTGGAAAATCTACCTTTTTTTTACATTTTCATAAAAATAAAGTATTTGATGTGTACACGCTCTTTTCTTTTGCAGGTGGAATGGAGAAAATAAAACAGCATACCTTTGCATTAGCTCGCTACACCTATACTGTACTATCTACCTTAAAATATGCCAACGGGGCACCTGTAGCACGTGTTTACAGTGACACAGATTTCAGCAATCCGGATGTCCAGGGTCCAATCATTAATTTTAACGTGCTCGATGAAAAGGGAGATGTGATCGGCTTTTCTCAGGTATGTTCTTCTTTTGCCTTAAATGAGTGTCCGGTCTGTGTTTTAACCATATTTAGAATGAGTTCTTTGTCCTAAAGGAAATATTTTATCTGTCATAATTCCTTCTGAGATTTTGATTTTCTTTCTTCATAGCTCTCCACATTATATAGACACCTTTTTTAAGGCAGTGGAATGTGAGTCCAATAAACAATGCTGGCACGACATAAAGCACATGCTCACCGAGGACAATATCTTAAAGATTTAATGTCTTACATATACAAAGTTCGAAAGTGGTCTGTTTTAAGAGGGTGTAAACAGACAAGGCGGTTTGTTTTCACTTCTCCCTTTGGTTCTAATAATTACCTTCTTGTAATATTCCTGTGGAAGCATTGAGTAACCCCTAGGGTATTTTTATTTAAAAGTTGAATGTTCAATGTGAGGACTACAAGTGATATTCAAGCTCAAAAATTCTATAAACTCTGTATTTCTCAGTAGCTTTCTCCAGCCTTTATCTATGAGCTATTCTGAGTATCAGTAACATGAAATTTCATGAAACTTTTCCACCTGTCAGTATCTTGTTTATCAGTGAGAAGCTGGCCATGAACCAATGTAGGAAATGCAGGCAGTGGGTAACGTGGGGTAACATAGCTCACTTGCTCAGCAACAGAAGCCAAGAAAAGCACCGTTTAGCTTAGTTATGCTGCTTATTGCTACCTATTGAATAAGTCCACACTTCAGGTTCATGACCTTGATTTTTAAAAGCTGTCATGAACTGGCAGCAGCTCCACAAGCAGTAGTTGCATAGTTGTATTGCTTTTGGAGGGGAACGCAGAGAAATGTCTGTGGGCATACAAGGGGAGATGCATAGATACACACAGGAAGCCAGACCTGAAACAGTTACTTGGCAGCCTGACAAGTAGAGCTGGAGTTTTGTAAACTTTTTAGGGCACTTACTGATGAACTTGGAAGGGGCAAACATGCAGACCTAGAGAAGCTCTTTTCATACGTCTTTTAAATGTCACTTACCAATCTCACAGATTTGCCACATTTCATTTCCAAGAATTTCACACTTTCTATTAGCCATTAGCCATTTCAATTAGTCAATTAGCCATTTATACAATCTTGAATATGTGCTGCAATGTTTAGAGAAAAAGCAGTGATATTAACATAACTGGGGTAGTAAAACACACTGTATATATTCCGATTTTGCTTCTGTCCCTTAGTTAAAACCAAAGCCTTTATTTGAACTTCCAATTTTCACTGTTTCCAATAAAAATGACTCCTGCCTGTTTCACTTCTTTATATTCAAGTGTACCCTCAAATAACAAATGATTTTACAGTCTTATGCCTTCATTGTGCCTGTTTGCTGCAGTGGGTGCTCATAAAAAGCTTCTTTATTGATCTGTATCATCTGGATTGCACTATTCACCACATTGTCGTCATTTCTGGCATGAGTATATTGAATGAAGAACTATAAAGTTTTCAAATACATACCAGTCTGCCTGTTTGATTACTTTTTTTTTAATTAAAATGATGTGCTATTTAATGACTTTTGGAAATTAACAAGCAGAGCTATTATTTCCAAAGCTATACTATCTGTGATATATATAATTGGCTTCGTTATAGAAATAAATTCCTTCACAGACATCTTATAGCAGTTATAGGGGAGAAAAATGTTTGTTCTCTCTTTATGATGACAAAGAAAATTCGTACGATAGAGAACAAGCTTCATCAAACTGACAGTGTAATCTCATCTTCATTCATATCTGAGGCACTACTTGTATGCACGTTTAAAATTAGATAGGTTTATTCAAATCAAAGCTAAATCTAATACTTCTATTAATTTTGTTTAGAAATGAAATGGTGTACTCTATTTTGTTCATGTCTGTGATCTGCACATTTCATGGATTCACTGTTCAGTCCAAATGTCATCTAGTGGAGTTAGAGGAACATAATTTCAGAAGGCTCTCAGAAAACATTCTGGGGAATTTTTAGCGAAAATTGGATGACATTTCTATCTGACACACCTACTAGTGGATACAAACTAGTGACTGCAAATGTATTTCAGCTAGTATATGGAAAGAGAAATGACAAAATGTCCTATTCTTTTATGAATGATATCCCATCTATAATTAATTACTTATAACCAGACATCCAACCAATTCTATTTGTCTTCCTGACAGCAATTGTTATGTCACCATTGCCTAGTGTGCCTGGATGTTGACATTTGGTAGCCTGAAAAGGACAAGCTGACTAACTGATACCAGAGAAAGTACTATGCTGAGGTTTGGAGTAATTTTTCCTCCTTCTGTAGTTAGTGTTGGTGCAGCCTCACCTTGAATATTGTGTGCAGTTCTGGGCTCCGCAATATAAAAAGGATGTTAAGGTCCTTGAAAGCATCCAGAGGAGGGCAACAACACTCAGAAAAGGGCCAGAGGGCATGTCCTGTGAGGAGAGGCTGAAGACACTTATTTCGCTTGTCCAGTCTGGAGAAGGGGAGTCTGAGAGGTGATCTCACTGTTCTCTGCCACTCCTTGATGAGAGAAAGCGGAGGGAGATGACAGGCTCTGACCTGGTCACTGATAACAGGGTGCATAGGAATGTCACAAAGCTTTGCCAGGGGAGGTTCAGACTGAGTATTAGGAAAAGTTTCTTTATCGTGATGGTGGTCAGACACTGGGGCAGGCTTCCCAGAGAGGTGGTTGATGCATCGTGCCTGTCAGTGTTCAAGAAGCATTTGGACAATGCTTTCAGTAACATGCTTTAACTTTTGGTTAGCCCTGAACTGGTCAGGTAGTTGGATTCAGTGATCTTTGCAGGTCCCTTCCAACTGAACATTCCTCTCCTTCTATTCTGGCCAAGAACACCAATGGTATCCTAAAGTGCATTAAAAAGAGCGTGACCAGCAGGTTGTGTGAGGTTCTCCTCCCCCTCTGCTCTGCCCTGGTGAGGCCACATCTGGAATACTGTGCCCAGTTCTGGGCTCTCCAGTTCAAGAAAGACGGGAACTACTGAAGATAATCCAGCAGAGGACCACAAAGGTGATCTGGGGCCTGGAGCATCTCCCTTATGAGGAAAGGCTGAGAGAGCTGGGGCTGTTCAGCCTATAAAAAAGATTGAGAGATCTTATCAACACTTACAACTATATAAGGGACAAATGTCAAGTGGATGGGGCCGAGCGCTTTTCAGTGGTGCCCAGTGACAGGACAAGAGGCAGTGGGCACAAATTGGAACACAGGAAGTTCCAAATAATCATGAGGAAAAACTTATTTTCTTTGAGGGTGACAGGGCACTGGAACAGACTACCCAGAGACGTTGTGGAGTCTCCTTCTGTGGAGATATTCAAAATTCGCCTGGGTGCTTTCCGGTGTAACCTACTATAGGGAACCTGCTTTAGCAGGGGGTTGGACTAGATGATCTCCAGAGGTCCCTTCCAACCCCCACGATTCCGTGATTCCATTCCATTCTAAACATTTGAGATTGGCAAGAAAGACTCTAGAAGTAGACAGTGACTTCAGAGAGTACCAAGCTTACATTTAAGCCTCAAGATTTACATAATTTATGTGATATTCAGAACTCTGAGCTAAGTACGAGATATTTAGGATGTGAAAGGCATGCAGTGAAATACATGACATTTAGCACTGCCACTGAAAATGAAAGCAGGGAAAAAATAATGTCCTTCATCTGTGTAGCATTTGGTAGGAAAACTGTTCTTACCTACTGCTATTATTGAAATCCATTTCTCACTGTTATCAGACTATAATTCACCCCAGTTAACAAGACTGTGCCACTAAACACAAGCTTGCTTGAATTGCATACATGGGGTCAACTTCACCAGTAGGAAATAGCCATAGTCTCAGATTCATCCTTGAATAAAACCTTCATTGCAGCACTCAAGATCAGATGAAACCATTTCATTAAAGCGAGACACACAAATGAGACTATACCACAATTGCAGTCTCAGTGATGGCATCATTTTTGACAGCCTCCTCTCCCAATATATATGATATAGAACACCCAGATGTTAAGAAGCGGTCAGGTGGGAGTGAAATAATTAGGGAATTTGAATTGTTATTAGTTTTTCTTTTAATTTCTTTTTTTTTTTTTTGTGATTGTTGAAGGCTATCACTGTTTCAGAGTATTATATTTGGAAGAACTAGCTTTGAACACTGTATGTATCATTGGCTTAATGGACAGTTTAATTACCGGTTTAGTTATTTTGCTCTAAATGGTAATTAAAACAATTAAAGAAGAGGGACTGGCAAGCTTGAAGTACCAATACTCACTCAAAAGCTTTTTCTTCAAAATTTTCATGAAGAAACATTTCTTTATCTAGGGATAAAACTACTTTAGTTTTGAAATCTCCATAAGCCTCTTGTCTTTTGGCACTAAAACGACACTAAATTTCCTTCTTTGAGCTGCACCAAATACTTCCCATGGAAATGATTTCCTTCAATAAAAAGCTGTCTTTGTAGACTGCTGTTGGTATTAATTTATTCTTGAAATGAGGTGGGAAGAAACCTGCATTCTTTTCATGTGAGCTGCCTGTTCTTTACAGCAGCGTCTGTCATTTTGTTATGTGTTTATTTGTGCTGCAGCTCCAAAAGCCCCAGTTAAGAGCAGGGGATAAACTATGACAGGCCTAGAACATAAAGATGGCCTTTATACCAAACAATTTTGTCATATATACTTGTCTAGCTCAGAGTGGATAATTCTCCAGCATTATAGTTTTTGCTGATAATGAAGTGTGGACAGGTGACAAGCTGGTGCTTTGGGAAGGAGAGAAAGTGTGGGGGTAGAGACAAAGGACCTCTGCTAAGTCAGTGGTGCAGGATGGAAGCAGCAGGGCTGACATTAATGCAGCAAGCTGCCAATCTCCTGTTTCCTTGTAAGACTTCCAGAAAAAGAAGTTATTAGCTCTAGACATTAAAGAGATTTTATGATGTCACAAAGATGGGGTTGTGTTTATATTCAGTGATGAGCTAATACTGCAGACTTTATGCAGCAAATCATCATTGGCTCATTTATTAATAGTGAACATTTGCTATATTCAGCGTATATGAGTTTCTATATTCCCAAATCCTTCCAGCCTCTGAAACAGTGCTTGACAGCAACAACTTGACTTCAGTTTGCATCCTTGCCATCATTTTATCAAAATCTTGCATAAAATTTCGTGGTGTGTGAAGAGGCTCCAGCCTGTTTTGATTGCCAAAGAGGAGACAGGAGAGCTGTAAGGGAATATTGATTTGAAATAACAAACATAGGCACAAAAAAGTGGATTTCATACAAATAGGGTCGAAGTGTGAAGTTGTATGTACCCTTCAATTTGCAGATTTGAAAAAAATCACCAGCTCTGCCATGAGCCACTTTTTCTGCTAATATGAAGTTTTACTCATTGTTCTCACAAGAAGGAGAGATCTGTTAAATGTTCTTTGTAATACAGATGGTTGCAAAGTAATTTTAGCAACCTTTCACATTTCATTCTGTAAAGTCAGTTTGGGAGCTGGAAGAAGGGAAAGGGATTAGGGCAGAGATGGGCAGATGGAATATCACCTGAAACATCTGTTGAGTTGTGTGCCCTGGAGAGCTCTTACCCAGTCACACCTCCCAGTTCTGTGTTTGCTGCCCCTAGTGAAAAGTAGAAGTTCCTTCAGCAAACTTTTTCTCTTTTCCCCCTGGATTGCTGAGAATTAGTTTTTTTTTTTTTCCTTCCTTTCTTTCTTTCTTTCTTTCTTTCTTTCTTTCTTTCTTTCTTTCTTTCTGTCTGTCTGTCTGTCTGTCTGTCTGTCCATCTGTCTGTCCGTCTGTCTGTCCGTCTGTCTGTCTTTTTCTGTCTTTCTGTCTTTCTTAAGTACATGCTATGGGCTTAAAAAGTGACCAAACCGTCACAGCTATCATTGCTCTTCTTTTTCCACAATACCTGCTTTGCTCGAAGCCTGCAGCTAAACAGATGTAGCTTGCCATGATTGCCTCACCTGCAAAAGTTCCCTTAGCATCCACAGATGCCTGCTGTGCCTCCTAAAAATCCTGTCAGAAAGGGAATGAGCATCAGTCCATTAGCAGTCCCAGCCTTCCTGCCTGCCATATCACACTTGTGTGTGGTAGACAAAGTGCTATAACAGGAATCAGCTGCCAAAGACAGAGAATGTAAACATTTTGGTTCGCCTAGGGAAGGCTCTTCTGCAGCGTTGCATATGGATGAGTTTTCCTCTCAGGACTGAGAACCCTGCTCAGCTAGATTATGATCAACTTTGTCTAGGAGCTTGCATTAGTGTGTCCTGGCTCACTCCCATCAGCCCAGATACAGTGAGGGAGGGTTAGAGTTTGAACTTATTTCTCTTCATCCATTTCTCAAGAAAAACCTATCAACACTTCTCAGCGGATAACTCGCACTGTGTGTCCCTTCAGCACAAATCTATAATGCAATCTGATGACTGCTCTTATTATGGCATCTGCCCACTACCTCACCCACCTTCCTTCTGTCTCCACCTCCCTTCTATCTCCACCTCCCTTGAGTTACTGCTAGGAGTAGACTCAATGACCCACTGTTGTTTTTCTCTCTTCTGCCTTTGTTTTCTGTCATTCTGAAATGTAGACCAGGATCTTCCATTGGAAAATGTGACACCAAATCACTTAAACATAAAAACTGCCACAGAGGATCTCACCACAGCACCATCTCTACCCCTGTAGCTTCTTTCTTCCAGTCTTCACCTGCTAATATAAGAGGGCAAAAACAGAATGAGACTCCTAGAAACAAAAGTATGTCTGTTTTCTTTTCAACTCCATTTATTCTTCTGTATCCAAAGCCTTCTGTGGTAGTGAATTCTCTGGTAAGTAGCTTAGCAGCCAAGCAAAACTCATCCCTGTGATTTGCGAAGATGTTGAGGGGGAAAAACAAGTGTTAGCACTGTAGGGCCTGTGAGAGTTTACCCATCATTATTGTGTGCCAAGATAGGATCATTTTAATGTGAGCCTTTCCACAGCCTTTGGAGGCAGTTTGTTCTGGAACTTAGCTATATTCACTGTTACAAAATATATCCTAACGATGAACCTAAATTTCCCACAATTCAGGCAAAATCTCCATTATTACAAGAATTGGGTAAAGAAAAATAGATGAGTTTGGACAGGAAAGCAGAAAAACAGGAGATTCCAGCCATCTGAGACAGAGGCGATTTGGACAAGCAGTCAGAAATGGTGTTGTATGGGAGAGTTGTAACTTGGGGAACAGACAGCAATATAAGCAAGTAGAAGTCATTCTGTCTCTTTGCACTTGGACAGGCCTGCAAACAAAAACAGTATGGGGCATAGTGGTGTGAGACAGGATGGGAAATGCACATAAAAAATAGTTGCTCAAGGTAAATAAAGTGGCCATTGCCAATTCTGGATGTACCTTTTGATCACAGGTACACTTCCTTTGCTTTAATCCCTAAATTTTCTCTTTTAAGATCTTCCTTTTCCTTAAATGATCTTCGAAAAACCTGCTTAACTGGACCCACATCAGTAGCCAGGCGCCTGGCAATGGGCTGGTGATATCCCTGCCTCTGCTAAAGCCTTTCTGAATCTTGACGGATACAATGCCTGTCTTTTCCACTTATAAAATTATCTCAATAGCACTTTCTAACCTCTCATGAATTGAGAGAAAATAGGTCAATATCCTTGGATATGAAGAGGCAGATACATTTGTATATACACACTGCTGGATGGATAGATACTCATATCGTTACTTATGGTGAAAGGAACTGTGCATCTACCTGAAGAAGGTCAATTTCCTGAAATACTGTTTTTTGCATCTTAGACAGTACCCTCTGTTTCACTGATGGTCTGGGTCCACTGCATTGTACATCTATTATGTAGATACAGAATTAGAATAATGAGAGAATAGGAGAGTGGGGAGAAAAAAAAAAAAAGAGCTACAGCATTTCATGTGAACAGGCAGCTGTTATCAACTCAAGTTGATCAGGCTACTGACTAGAGTCTGTTAGTAGCTATCTGACCTGGTCTGGAAATTTATAACATGTCCCTACAAGAGAAAGTGGGTTACTGGTAAGCCGTGAGGAGCGATAATTTCTACTGTATTTAAATTATGTGAAATAAGTCTTCATAGAAAGTTACTAAGCAGGAGATCTTTGTTGTTGTTCTTCAAAATTTAATCCTTTTGTTTTTTCCAAATGTTACTTTTTAATTTCATGTAAAATAATCATTTGGATTTGCAGCTCGAGAAGTGCAGCCTTTTTTCTTGGGGGCCAGAGAAAATGGAAATCCATCATTTGTTAATTCCAGCTAAGAAAGTCTGTGCAGGGATGGTCAGATGGCCCTGAGTTAGTTACACTAATGCTTTTAGAAGCATATCCTCTCATTATATTAATTTTGATGACTCAGGGAAGGAGAAGTGTTCTTAACTCGCCTAATGGGATTTTTGGCCTTCTTCCCAATAGCTACCTAAAAATGACTGGGGTGATTGCTCACTATTGATTTTAGCTATGGATTTAGGCATTGATTTCAGGAAGCCAGGGACAGCGGATGGACCAGTGCAATAGAATGCAAACAGGATTACAAGGAGAAAGAGATTGCTGTGAAGATTCCTGTTGAACCTCCGCTAATTTCCTTTGTTCTAATTAGTTTCCAATTGTGCTGTGGATGTCTCCTAAGCAGGGAGATAGCAGTGATGCAGCAAACCATGTTGGCTTTCCAATAAATGGCATCTTGTTACTTCAAACTGGCAAGAAATGCCATTACTATCTGGATCTTTGCTTTTGTTTGGTTACAAGATAACGATACACAGCACTGGGAACTCAAAGACAGCCCTTACAACAAGAGGCTCACAGTACAGAAGACATTTTCATTGAGCTAGATAGGAGATCACTGACAGAGAGTATGGAGATGCTGGACTTGAGAGATTCAGTGTGGTAGTTGCAAACCTAGTTAATAGATAATGAAGTTTGCCTTGTTGAGGAAGTCATGAGAGGATACAAATTGAGTTGCTTTTCATAATGTCTCATTGCGGGGGGACAAAGACACGTGTGAGATGGTATGCTTGAAATTGTGCACTGTTAAACTGCTCATCAGAGCTGGTCAAGGTTAGAAAGCTCCATGAAAGCCTAGACTGAAGGTTTTGCCTGACACCACTTCTCTGGAGTGTCCTTGCATGTTGCTAGGGAAACTGCAAAGGAGATAAAAGAAAGATGCTCATAGTTGTTCAGATGACAGAATCTAAGATGAATGAGGGAGGCTAAATATTTTCTCACAGGGCTAAACTGTGGCTCTAAACTGCAGACCTCGTTACACGGGAGAAATGTGAAAAGAAACCCCATGGCAGCAGGAAGAGAACTGCACTTCTGACAGCCTCTGCTGGGTCCCTTTTTTCTAGATCTTGAAAAGAGCAAATCAGCTACCTCTGAATGCATGCAGTATCTAGTTTCAGTCCACTGTCCGAATCCTTTGAAGACAAGGAGAGCCTGGCTCCACCTGCTCTATTACCTTGCTTGCATCTTCCTGCTCCCTCTGGAGAAATTCTATATGAGAATCTGTATGGCCATAATTAAAGTGATATTTCAACAAAGTCCATCAGAGTATTTTAACCCCATAACCTCCCTGTGTAGTAAGGAAGTATTATTGCCATTTTCAGGAAACAAATACAGACAAAAGAAGATATATGATTCTGTGATTTAGGTGATTTAAGAGGAAGAAGAGGAGAAAGTTTTGACTGGGACATGAATTTAATCTGTTTCTAGACTTTTAGTGTCATGCATTGCAGCTTTGTTTTTTTTTCTTTCCCGTGCATTATGTCCATTTCCATTTGTCTGCTGCTTTCCGCTTCATCCTTTCTTGGTAGTAGTTATTGCTTAATTTCTGTGACATTTACCTCTGGCTTGCACTTCCCTGCGTAGCAGTAGTCTACCCCAAAGTCTTTAGCCTACAAGATAGCTAGGGATGCACAACTGGATGTAGAGACGCAAACTGTTTCCTCCTACCCACAAGGGGAAGCTCTGTTGAAGTCAGAGCTAGGAAGTTGCAGAGGGCTTGCATTCCTTTGCTTTGCTTTTCTCCCTGAAATCCACCCTTTTCTGGATGACGTTTAATCAAACTGGATTGTCATTATCAATAAATGCAGTTTAAAAAAGAAAAGAAGACAAAATACGATTGACTGGGGTGACCTGTAGCCACTGAGGTGCCAAGTCAGATAAAACCAAGGTGTTTCACCTGCTCATCAGCCTACTCAATTTCCAATAGCTGAATCTTGGACTCCTGAAGTTTATATACCTTTCAAATAAGCCCGTGCCCTAACTTACTGCACGTACTACAGGGAACAAAAAAGCAGTTGAAAGAATGTGAGGTCATCCCTTAAGAATCAAGACCATGGTTAATTTCTTCCCTATAATCACCTCATCCCCAAAGCATCTGCTAGTTTCTGGATCTCAAAAAGGTAACATTCTTGTTATTCCTTTACACATGTAGGACCTGAAGTTTGCTATGTGTATGGAATCTTCTAGGTGAGAATTCCTGCAGAATGGCAAACCACATATTCCAAATTATGCTGAAGTTTCCTATCTGCAATCACGCCTGTTATGTGACTTTCCTTGAAATTAGCAGATAAAATTATGACATCTGCAAAAACATTCTTGAGAAGTTTACACTCCCTCTATCAGGACATTCAGTTTGGAGATTTGAGTAGATTTCAGTAACTCAGTCTAATACACCGCTGCCATCTGCCAAGGAGTGAGTGTTGGATGTGTGTAAACTGAAGAGAGATTTACATCCACTCACTAATTTGTTTAAACCATTGTCAACAAGTAGAGACAATAAGCAATAGAGGGTCAGCTTCATCGATACTGTGAAAACCTGCGCAGGTGGAAATTCTTTCCTTGAGATAGCAAAAATATGCCCCTCTTGCAGGAAGCCACACAATTAAACGAGTTTAATGACACCGTAACTCAGCTAAAATGCTTTTTTTCCCCTACTAAATGATTTCAAAACAAATCATGATATATATATGTATATTCTGTCCTACTTATTAAATTGTATTAAACAAGATTAATTATGCACTTGCATCAGCAACAACATTTCACAGTCAAATGCTGGATGACAGAAAGAACTAGCTTACTTTCTCTCCAGTTCTGTGCCATGAATCAGTGAATTAATTTACCAGTGGATGTGGAACGCAGTGTCATGAAGCCTGTTTTATAAGCAGCCATCAGTGGTGTGCAGTGAAATTCTTCTAATGAGCAAATCCATCAGATAGACAAACTCCTCTGAAATCTGGTCATTGCAGAAAGTAGAATCAGAAGTCCCACTCTCAGTTCCTGAAGGAAAGTACCTGCCAGTATAGACTTAAATTATTTTGGTGGGTTTTTTTTCAGGACACTACTATAAAAAGGTCTTTTATTCATGTGAATAATTCTTGTGATACTCAGTAAAATAACTTGCACAAATGAGAAGAACTCGCTTGAAGAACAGCTACAGAATTTGAACCTACAGAAATGACTTCAGCAGCGATTCCTAAAGAATCATTCACTCTAAGCGAAAATCTTAGACTTAGTTGGTTAGAAATAATGCAAAACTATGTGCTATTTGTAAATCTTCACTATCACTTGATAAAAATTTACCTGTAGTAACAGAGTCATTCTCAGACTTATTTCAGTGGAGTCTGAATCCAGAGATTAGCTTACACCCTGCAGCAGACCTCTGCACAGGTCCTGAAGGGAATTTATAGCAGAAGACAGTCATTTGGCAAAGGCAGAGCAGTCACTGGTGCAACAGTGTGAAAAAGAATAGGAATCAGAACACATGAACATCTCATTTCTGTCACTCTTCTAAGTGTGAGCTAAAATACCAGCTATCCAACAGGAAACTGTTGTAGGGCAGTGTATTAAAATAAAATAATAAAAATAAAACCCTTTCCACCCCAATATTTTTTAAGCTAAAAAAACCCCTTCAATTGTAATAGTAATTACCAGACAGAGCACAATGAAAAGAACTCTAATGATGAGCATTTGGTCAGTCTGGCAACACGAAAGACTGACTTGATGAGGATGGCAACTGTTCTTAAAATAGAAATTCTCTTGGGAAAAAAAATTACTTTAAAAATTGGTTTAGATAGACATTATTCATGTGTGTTTATTAAACTCAATGACCACAGCCTGGAACTGTGAAACGCACCTTTTGCTTGTCAAAAGTCAAGATGATCTGACGTGGAAAGTGCTGGGGCGTGAAGTGGCCTACAGGGCTTGGCCCACAGCAAACAGCTTTGGAAAAAGTAACGAGTGCCAAGGGACTCTGAGGGACAGACAAGACTCCAAGATGTTGTGATGGCTTAATTACCATGTCCTCACTGACTGAAGTCAGTAAAAATGCTGTAAGGATTCTGCATGTACTTTGCAGTTTAATTGTAGTCTTTAAGCTTTGAAAAACCAAGGCACAATGGTTCCAATTATCAGACCAGGGAGTTGCCATCGCTGATGATCTGAGTACATAACTCTGTGTTCATAGCATTAGTACCATTCATGCTTCTGTGCCTTCACTGATGAACGTGTTCCTGGCTCCCAAAAGTCTCCTGCTGTTGTTAGACACAGAGCTGCAAGCGTCATGCTTTATTTCATAAGCCTGAGTTCCATACCCATTATTGCTCCTTATGGCAATTTTAAAGATGTGCTTTATTTAAATAAGCTTTTCTTCATTGAAATAACTGTAACAGATGTTTTACGTCCTATTTGTTTTTTCTGCGTGGTATCACTGTGGAGAGAGATTAAATTAATTCCCCAAGTAGCATATTTCTAGGGTGGAACTAAAGAAGACATAGCATATGTCCAAGGGAAAGCCGAGCATGTTTTCAAAGGACAGATAGATTGGCAGTACTGCACATACTCATTCTTTACATGGTTTCATTGCTTTCAATCGAAAGTGTGCATCACATCACCAAGATCTGCAGGGATGTGTGTGTTTATGCTTCACATTGGCCATAATAGAGTTTGATTAATACTAAAGCTAACGGCAAACTTATCTTTGTTCTCCTGAACCTTATTTCCCTATATTCCCCCAATGTTCATACATTTTTATGTATCAATAATCTTTGTCTACTGTACAGATTAATAGGCATCATAGTTAAAAGTGTTATCGAAGAAGGGTTATTGGGTCATGTCATGTATTTCACTTCTGAATGCTAGGCAAAGCTAGAATGAAATTTCAGGGCCTTTATTAAAGCACAGTAATAATTTATTTGACAAAATGTAGAAGATTAAAAAAAATAATCTTGTTAACAATTCCTTGAAGCTGGGTCATGGAAACTTCATTACATTGCATACACTTGGATAATCAAGGCTGCCCAGCAATCTTTCTTCAAAAATAATAGTAGTAAAAAGATACATTCTAAGCTTTTCGAATAATGAGCAAATAAATCCAAACACTGTACAATTTCAGTAGTGAAATATCTGTCATGATTTTAGCCTTGCTTGTCATCATTAACAGAACAATAGATCCACCCACGAGTCACCAGCGCCATGACAAACCGTGTTATGTCAGGATGACAACTTTTCTCATCTAAGTGTAAAAAGAAGTCAAGAAAATGTCACTGTTGCCAGACTGAAGTCTTCTGACAGCACAAAGTTAATGACACCACAACAATATTTCTCAACAGATGACTTTTGCTATAGCTTTGATTTGAGAAACGTGCTTTGAACATGGTTTATTCTCCAAAGCACTAGTCATGAAAAGACATCTTGGGTCTGATTCTTTTCTCTGCTTTTCAAGTCTGGATCTATTAGAGTTATTTTGCTTGTATCTCCATTTGAGAGCTGAACCATTTTGAACTGAACAAATGGGACAGAGCATATTTAAGCATGAACTTTGGTAACTTGTGCATCATAATAGCATAAGATTTCTTCTGTGTATACAGCACATTTTTGTGTGGAGTAACTTGTGTATCCCACAAGAAAAAAAATTGGATGCTGCTTGAACTGCTTTTAGCAGAGCTAAACACTACGTAGGTTAAATTATTTCAGCCTGGAGTAAGTTCTGACAGGTTTTTCAAGCAGCCAAGATAGTGAAATTAAGGATGTTTGGTAGGTCACACAAGCAAACTCAGAGCTGTCAGAAAGCTGGTATTAGAAAGCTGATGATGTCAGAAAATAGAAGACAGAAGATGGGCTGAGTTATACAGCTAGGATACTCCAGAAAGTGCTCACTGGTATCCAATATAAAGAGAATTTATCTTTAAAGAAAATCAAAAGCCAACAGAACTTAAGCCACCTAGAAAAGCTGGATTGAATGTTTCCACAGATAGCTCAGGCAGGTAAAGCATGGGCTCACAGCTAGGGAAGTGGCTGGTTCACAACAATAAGCACTTCCACTCCTGCACCTTTGGGTGCTGCCATTCTGCACACAGCTGAGCCTTAGCTCCCTAGGAGGAGGACTGTGTTGCTGGCATACCTGAATCCTCTCAAATTGCAATGTGCTTATTCTTAGGACTCTGAGTTCCCCATTTTGCAGTAGAGAAGCTAAAGCACAGAGAGATTAACTGCAGCCTGTGTGAGGTTGTTCTTGAAGTTTGTTGTAGGGATTGGATGTGCCAGGGATCATGCTACCTTTCTGACAATCTGTCCTTCCTCCAAGTCCTGACCAGGTCATCATTTGTTGTTCATCATTTGCTGTCAAAGAAATAACTGGCAGTTATAGGGGGTTAGGGTTATAAGAAATAACCTGCTCAGTTATCCTTAGCACCAGCTGTTGTTGCTTTTTCAAATCAACATAAAGAGTGTTCAGATCCCTGCAGCGTGCTTACATGGTTTCTGAGTTGTGCTAAGATGATCCCCATGGTGTGCTTTCCTTGTTTCTTAGCTTTGCTATGAAACCCTGAAAATCTGCATCACTCCTCTGCAGAGAGCCAGTGCCACCCTCCCAGTGCATACATATCTACTTCCTCTTCTGAGGCAGGTATAGATATATGCCTCTGTTCTCTTTGCACATCTTGTTCATTTCTTCACATAATTCATTCATGCCTTCTTGTCACTGTATTTATGCCTGTTCATTATTAAGTGGGTGATAAAGGAGTGGTATAATGCAAAAAAGCACAGCACCAAGAAAACATTCATCAGTGAGTTGGTGGACTGGGTGGTCATGGGTGGAAAACTGAAGGAAGTATTGCAGCGTAGCGTCTGCATGGTGAGGTGTTATTGCTTGGCAGAGGGCTGATTCTTCAAGCACTGCTGTGCCAAAATCACACTGATATTTTCAGTTTCTGTAATGACTGCTTGGAGTTTCGGATCCCTGGTGAGCAAGATTTCCTTCGGCTAACTGAGGAGGTGCCCCAAGCCTCTCTCCTCACCGTGTAGGTCAGTCCAGACCCTGAACAATGCTTAACTGCAGGCCTGCAATTCACACTACCAGTGTAGGTGCACAGATTTACAAGTAAGCATGTGTACTGGTATTACCAGGACCTGGGCCTGACCTGATACACAGTATGTGTGTGTGTGTGCTGTGTGCACTTCTCTCAGTGCCAATGTAATAATCTGCTTCCATCAGTGTTTTCCTTCAGCTGAAATAACAGGGCTGAAAAATCCTCAGAGTATATGGGAATGCTGAAAGCCACAGTCAGTTGTTAATAATTTAGAGTCATAATATACCTCCAATTGATTTGTACCTTTAAAACATTATATGTTGTTTACTACAACTTTAAAATGTCTGTCTTTTGTTTTTCTCTTATATCTTGTTTCCTGTTGAATTGGAAAGGTGGAAAAGATGGCCAGCCTCTACAACATACATGTCCGCACAGGTTGCTTCTGTAACACAGGAGCCTGCCAGATGCATTTGGGTATAAGCGATGAGGACATCCAAAGGAACCTGCAGGTTAGTTTCTGAATAAGATTATGTGATATATTACCCGTGGAAAGCATTTAACTCATTTGCACAGCAAGAACTTCTCTCTTCAGTCAATACTTAGCAGAAGGGTTCCATGCATATTAACAGATGCAACCTAATTTCATAATTGTTGCTTCTGCTCTATTGTCAAGGATAAAAGCTAACTTCCAGAGAGTGCTTTATGAAAGACATATCAAATAGAAGGATATACAGACATCACCATTAAGGTATTTGAGGGATTTTTCTACAAAGCTTTACCATGAGTTGAAACTTGTATTCTTCAAAGGAAAAATGTTAGGGGGAAGGCTACTTCCATTTGTACTGAAAGCAACATGTTGGCTGGGTCAGCAAGACAGATTTATTGCATCTCACCCTGAATGAACTCACTTTGGATGTTGGAGTTCTGTATTCAAGTCTCTGCTTTGCTAATTGTCCCAGAGCAGTTCTTAGCTGTATTGCTTTCCATTGGACTGCTTAACACAAACCATGAATTGTTGTCTACCTTGACTTCAGCAAGACTTTTGACACTGTCTCCTATAACATCCTCATAGGCCAGCTAAGACAGTGTGGGATAGGTGAGTGGACAGTGAGGTAGATGAATGTAATATCCCTGTTTAAATCTCAGTTAACAATGTAGATGAGACTTAGATATACCTGGAGACTGCCCTTGCTAACAAGCCATTCTGGCACGTGCAAACTTTTTCTTGACATAAGGTTTTGAAAAGTCCCTCTTGCCTTAGGGTAGACTAGGGCAAACATCTCAAAACAAATCTTTTTCCCTGCTTGAGTAACTAATAAAACAGTTGGGATTTTTTCTTCATTCTCTGTTCATAGTCATGGGTTAACTGTGTATTTTCAAAAACAGTTTTTCAGATTAGAATTAACAGGCCTGCATATAACTATGTAAAGTTAGTAGGAAATAAAGCAGTCAGTCACAATAGCTCTGTTTTTCTTTCTATTTCAAACTAGGCTGGCCATGTCTGTGGAGATGATATAGACCTAATAGATGGACGTCCCACTGGTTCTGTAAGAATATCCTTTGGCTACATGTCTACTTTTGAAGATGCACAGACTTTTTTGAAATTCATCATAGCCACCAGGTTCTCCAAGTCAGACACTGAGACACCCTTCCAGTCCTCTGTTACAAAGCTGACGACAGAATCTGTCCCAGATGACCACCCTTACTTTAGCAGTGCCAATAAATTCTCTCAAAGAACACACATCTCAGACGGAGAACTCGGGAATAATCCATCTGGGACAGAGAAGACTGTTGGTTGGCAGCCACTGGAGTGTGAATCGGAAAGCATAAGAGCAGCTGTTTCTGAGACTGCTGTGCCAACGTGTAGAAGAGGTGGCAAGCCCATTACTGTCACCAACATTTACCTATACCCTATCAAATCCTGCTCTGCATTTGAGGTATATGCTTTAAGTTATTCTCACATATTTATCCCAAATTGTCGAACATGTCAATCAGGAACAGCGTGTGCATTAGATATTAGGAAATAGTATGTGTGTACCCATTTTTCCTTTTCTCCAATCTCTAGGATCAAGTCCTGCCTGCTAATGCACTTTGAAGGATTTTCAATTAGACTGAAGTTACAGGATTCAAATACGTCTTTGCTCTCCCCTCCCCCACAGCAGACAAATCAGCACATAATATGCAGTCTTGGGGAAAAAAAAAAGTTGGATTTGCAAAACTTGACTAAAATATAATCAAATAATTAGTATGCTTTCACAGAATGACATGTGATGGACTTGTAGGCATTGATGGGTAGGCAGCAATTGAGAAATAACTTGATTAACATGTTATAATTGAGAGGAAGTTGATTTACATTACAAAGAAATGTTATCATTAAAAATACATTTGCAACAGAAATATGACATTTAAGTGTTGCTGCACTATTTGAAAGTTCACTCTTTGAAGATTTTAATTGCTTTTTCGCCAAGTTAATAATATCATCACCTTAGCTGTGATTTTTTTTTTTTTAAATAATGCATGATGAAATAGGTGTATGGCCCACATGTGACCTAGAATGCGACTCTGCTTAGTGCCATACTGGGAAGTGATTTAATGAATGTCAATAGTGGTATAACTTTCTCAATGAAAACTTGCTGGTGTAGGTCGCTGTCTCACATCTGAATGAAAATTGGGGTCAAATCCAGTGACAAATCACCTGCATTTAAAATATGGCTTCTCAGTTGTTTTGGTCTTTTTTTTTTTTCTTAATGCAAAAAGAATGAGGTGAATTGAAGCAATGAGTATTGCAAGATTGACAAAACATCTCCATTTTTGAACTTGGTTTGCTTATGATATTTTTATTTCAGAGATATAGTCTTGAACATTAAATGAGACCCGAACAAACAATTTTCCACCCCTTATTAACCTCCCACTAAATCAAACTGCTTAGAAAATTGGAGTAATCACTTGAGAATGTTTTAACCTTTGTTTAAATGTTGCAGTTATTATAGCTATATTGCAGAAGCCCACTACAGAGAGTGCTGAAATATGTTTTAGCAGTATTTGGGTCCCTTTGGGGTTAAATTCTATTTTTAACCTGCAGGCTGGTGTTATGGGATACATACCACAACACTCAGTGCTAGGAAGGCTTTGAAGTGATTGTGCCCAGGAGCAGGTAAACCATACCTCAGCGTGAAAGGCAGCTTATGTTTTCCCTCAAACTGAGCCAGTTTTCTTCTCTTCAATCTCTGTGAAAGGAAACTTCTCAAGGTGATAAATTTGTATAAAGCTAGCACTCCCTGACAGACGGACCTGCAATGTTAATGGAGCGGGAAAATCCCCATGTGTAATTCTTGTGCCAGGTATGTGTTAATGGGCCCAGCATGAAAGCAGAGTTCATCTTACCTGACTTTATCCCTCTAAAGTTAGGTATTATTTTGTAAACAGTGAGGGATGGATACCCGCTAAGTCATCTTATCACAATTTTGACATCTACAGTAGGAAAAATGAATTGTCCCTTGATAGTTCTGTCTCTTTCCATTGACTACAGGAGGAATCAAAAGCTACTTGGATTGGATAGGCAATGGCTAACACTAAACAACTTAGATGGCTTGAAAATGCAAATATTAAGGTTGGAACTGTATGAGGTTTAGTTTTGCATGCCTAGAAATATTTTCTGGTTTGATACTTTTTGATAATGAAACATCAGCTGTGTTAGAGTCCAGTGGCTAAGCACTGTCAGAGCCTGTGCTGCCAAAGGGTAATATGCAATTAAATGTGCACTAGCTTTAGTGCACGGTATTGGAAGGGACTGGAACTTCACTATAAACAGCACGCAGTTCTCCTCATCCTCTTCTCAAAGAGCCTTTTTTTGTACATTTCCATTTAGCCCATAGAAGATACATGACTGCATATGAAAGAACAGTAGAAGCTGATCTGACAGATTGGATGAAAATAGGTTTTCAGTGCATGAGGAGAGCAGGCCAGGAAGTGAACTCAAAAGTAAATTGGAATATTATTTGATTTTCAGTATTGAAGTAAGCCTTCATGGAAAATGTGTTTGCTTATGTGATCTTATTCCTGTCCATGAGGCATTCCTCATCCTTTAGTTCCCAAAAGTCTGAGTGGCACTTCTAGATCTCTCATATATTTATAAACAGACTGTGAAAGATCTGCCACTCTGATTGTCTGCCTGTAAAAGAGGTAAATATGGCAACTCACAGCCCACCATTGGTAATGATCATTAAAACTCAAAGGCAGTTAATCCCATTCCTGATCAGTGGCTTCGTTTCTTCCCAGTGGCGAAGAGTAGAACAGAAAGCCACTGCTACCAGAGCCCATACCATTAACTGCAGAGTGCAGCCTCCACAGCACGATGTATGTCATTATTGCAAGGTCAGCCTGCATCACCTTGTAAGGGGAAAATAACCAATGCCACACACACTGGAATTTGAAGCAAAGCGTGCTAGAGAAACCTTACCACAATTAAATGGAATCAAGCTCTAAAAATCATTTGGCTTCTAAAGTAGTGATTATCCCAGAATCTCTAGGCTTTTTCATGAAAAGACTGATTCCAGTAGAAGATTATTACCTTGCCACTAGCTTAGTGATCTTTGTCATACAGACTTCACACTTAATACTGTACTATCCCTTTGCTTTAGTAAACTCATTAACTTCTGATGTAATAATCATGTAGCTTGTATCTCCCATGGTCTTCAGTTAGAAGCCAAGAACTGAAATTCAGTTCCATGTTTTAAATTTAAAATAGCTTTAAATGTTTTGTAGCTGTTGGAAAGATAGAAAAATGTTCCCTATTAAAATTTGATCTCTATTTTTGTCAGTTAGCAGGTAAGCTTTAAACTAGTTGGTGTGAAAAACTGAAGGCGGTTTAGGTATTAGGCTGCAATAAAAACACTCATCTGGTACTTGGTTACTTGAGATCACAATCTCTGATTTGTAAGTTCAAGTTAGCAGGCCTCCAGCTGATGTGGTAGGTCAGACCTTCAGCGTGGGCTTTGTTGGGAAGTAAAAGCCCAGTAAATGGGCTTTATTGAGAAGTGCATGACCAGTTGCATTTGTCTAAAATAAAATGTGCAGTGGTAGATTCCACCTAGCTGCACGTGCAGGATCTCACCCATCTGCCAGTGAAGTCTGCCCTTTGACTTGCTGGTTGCAGGATAAGGACAAACTTGATGAGGATGTGAGTACAAGCTTACACCTGTTCGATCTCCTATTTAGAGTTGCATTGCCTCCTCTTTACCTAAACTATGATTTCTCTGTTCTAAGTGCTTTAGTGTGGGAGGTACTTGACTTCCAGAGAAACTGAGAGTGCAGAATGCTTTGGCAGCTGGCAGGATGAAGCCTTGCATTAAGGTCTTCAGCTTCCTGCTGGTTGGTTAGCTCCTGCAGCATGCATGTTTCATCAAATTTTCCTGGCCACAGGACTGTCTCTGTCCAGAGGTGTTCCACGGATTTTGTACATGGCTTAGGAAGTAGGCGGCAGAATATTCTAGCTGAACATTTTAAATGTGCATTCATTTCCCTACAATTATTTTATTAAACGAGGAGAAAAAGGAAAGAGGAGTAGCCTCTGTCCCTGACCACATTTTTCTTCTTTTCCAACATAAAAACATGTTTTAAACATGCATTTTTAAACATGAACATTGCTCATGTCAATGAATTTTGCATAATTACATAGAGCAGTGTGCCCAGTGAAAAAGGTTAGGACTTTAAACATTAATAACTTTATTACTCTTGCAGTAGATTTCAGAGGGTAAAAATTACATCTCCACACAGAAAACAAATTAGCTTTTAATTTAAAATACAATGCAAATTCTTAGTGATCAGTGGATAAATTATATGTAAGACCACTAACGTTTTTAGACTTGCATAATTTAAAAGCTGTTTAATGATTGCTTTAATGTGTTCGAAAATTGTATTAGCTTTCGTGATGACATTACTGTGAACCATGGAAAAATGCAGCCCAAAATGCTTTAAAGAAAATTCTGGAAAAAAAACCAAAAGCGTGGTTTTACAATTAGTATATTTATATCACAAAAATTACTAACAAAGATAGGACAGTGTCATGTGCTCTACCCAGCGCTGATGATAGGTAGGTAAGGCCTTATGTTGTGTGATTAGCCCACCTGCCATACTGGGAATGAAGGTGTATGCATGCAGCAATCAGTAAGATTATGGTGTCTCTGTTTTCTCTCTGTCTTCCTCTTTCTAATTTATTTCCATAGTAGGAGATGGTCATACAACTTCAGGGAATCAGTGTAATACACTATTGCTTACTGTGGTGTAAGCTAGCCTCTTTTATTTTACTTTGCGGTAAGCTTCCCTCGTTGCTTTGCTTCACTCTTTTAGTTACCTGATTGTAGGTATTCAGTGCTTGCTGTCTGAGTGTCCTGCCTTGCCTCCTGCTACCTGTCCACCAGGAGGTGGATCTCCTGTGCAGCCTGTGTCTTACCTGCTGATCTTGGGCAGGCATTTGAGATGTAATCCAAGGGAGCCAAATTGAACCACTCTTATCGTGTCTCAAATGAAAGCAGAGCAAGCAGGCTTTGTTTGAACTGCTCTAATTAAGTTGCTTGCAATCATTAAACAATCCCTTCACAGCCTCTTTCAAATGATGGTGGTAGAGGGTCCGCACGGATTGAAAGCCTAACTGCTAGGGAGAACAGAATTTATATTTTCTTCCACGCTCATCTCCTGAATCAGTATTAGCAGCAAACCAGCTCTGGCTATTGCATGATCATTTGTGACTCTCTGTCCAAGGCAGGGTACAACAGTTATTTTGTTGCTGCAACTTTATCTATTGGAGCAGACATGCAATACAGTAAACTGAAATGTGGACAGAAAGTAGGGCACCTGACAGTGTCCTAGGGACATCCATGAGAGAAACAGGACTTACTGCTGTGGACATTTACAGATCATTCCTGTTACAATAGCAGACACCCAGAGGAATGGAAAAAATAAGCTCAAGATCTATAGTCATGCACTGCATCTCCGAGTGGAGCCCAGAGTTGTCCTGAAGTGGAAGCAAAACAACTGAAAATTACAATTGGGTGCTAGGCATGACTTTTTTTGGGCTCTTGCTGTATTGTTCTTCTCTTTTAGTTTCTTCTTTTTGTTATTTCTTGCAAATTCCGTAACGATCTGTTGTATTAATGGCAGGATATGTTACTGATACACGATCTTCTCTTTTGGAAGGGATTTGCTAGCAGGAAATTCTTGCAGCTCTCAGATGATCACCAGCTGTTCAAAATGTATTTTGTAATCTAATTACAGGATAACCAAACAATACCAGCATCTCCAAAGGATAATTTCCAGCAAGGATAAAAATCTGTACATCAGCTGATATTGCAGTCTTTGAGCTGTGATTCTTCTCCTGAAGAAAACAGGGCAAAGATTCACATCTTTTAAGTGCTGATATAGTTTAAGGTACTTGAACAACACTGTTTCAGATGGCATTGTCAGACCTAAAGTTTCCATTTTTGACTGACATTTTGTATCCATGTTCTCTTCAAACACAGCCAAAGAGCATTACAAATCAAGTATGTTGATAAAATACATTTCTTCTCTCTAATTATTTTCCATGTGTATCCTGTATTTCATAAAGTTGATAGCTCATATGGTTGATATGTGGGGGGGGACTAGTTCAGCTTCAATGCTTTCACTTTTCAGTTTCTGGACATTTTTAGCGCCTGCCCTCAGCTTCCTCTAGTCAGGTTCTTGGTGTCATTCTGTTGCTGAGAGCTCTTCCAAAACCTGGAAAAGTTTGTAAGAATGAGATTTTCTGATTTCTGTGGGGTTTTGGATAGAGCACATGCCAGACAAAATTGTGACTTTAATTAATATAACCAGTGCTTCAAGCCATGCTTTCTTCAGAGCGTCTGAAGCTTTCAATATTTTTTGCTAAAGCCTTTTGCCAGTTAATTAATGTGAATAGTGCTAAGCTTCTCTACAAGAAGTCAACAAAGTTCATCTGTAGTTAACTTTTCTCCATATTCAGCTGTGACTAGAAGGCATAAAACAGTGGAAACAATATGTTTAAATGCCCAGCTTTATGTTAAAATAATGGTATTAATATTTTAACATTCTGAAGGAGAAAGCAGTTATTAATATCACCCAAAGACATTACTAAAATTGTTCTCTTTTTTTTTTTTATTTCAAGATTACCATCTGTGTAGCATCAGTAACAGATGTTCTTTTCACCAGAAAAATGTACATGAAAGCAAGGACAATATGTCTGTATAGGCTATTGGAAGCAAAGAGCATTATAGCAGCGTTGGAAGAACAGCTAGCAAAGAAGACCACATTTTGTTGCAAGAGGATTTGGAAAAACTATTATGCTCCTAGCTAAAACAGAAACCTCAGTAGTGGATATTTTCTCAGACGAATTCATTGATAAAGGAGTTTCAGTTTTATGAAAAATGTGGAAGTTGGTTTAGCATTCTGAGTTTCACATTTTCCTTGCTTTCTGCTTGTTTTTCATTGTTGTTGTTTGTTTGTTTGATTTTTACCTTAGTTCATACAACTCACATGAAACCCCCATGCTTTGTGAATTAAAAGAAAATCATTGAGGGGACAGGTCCTAAAAATGGCTGAGTATAAAATTGAAAACAGTTTTCAGAGTGTTTCAGTGATTGTTTACTGTATTCTCATAGCTCTGTTAAATCAAAGAGTACGATAATATGCAACAAATTATAGTAATCTATTCTGTTTTGTCAGCTTCTTGCAGTGAGAGCTTCATCTTTGATTTGCAATTAAGGTTTCTGTTATAAAGGCTGGCAGTGGCTTGTAGAAGTTTTCTTGATTTCAAGGAACCTCATTAATGGTTTATTTTTCCTCTCTTTTCTTTTCAGCATGAATCTACTAATGCAAGTAGTATTTTCTAAGCCTTTCTATCCCTTCCCAATGCTTTTCCAGGTTACAGAATGGCCAGTAGGAAACCAAGGTTTGCTGTATGACCGTAACTGGATGGTTGTAAATCAGAATGGAGTTTGCATTACCCAGAAGCAGGAGCCAAAGTTGTGTCTTATAAATCCCTCAATTGATCTGAAGCAAAAGATTATGGTCATTCAGGCAGACGGTAAGTAAACAGTATCCTTTCTCCCCCTTTGTTGCTGATGTTAAACACAGAGACACCTGTATGCATGCACAGAAATAATGACTGCTATATATGCATACCAGCTACGGGGACTTATTCTGCTACCAGCTGCAGGTGAAGAAAGCCAAGGCTCTAACAGCCCTGGGTAGTTCCCTGGGTTATTGTTGGGACAGGCAGAGAGCAGACACTAACTATGTGCAGTCATGAAGTGAAAGCTCCAGGAAGGAACTGCAAATTGATAAATTTGGAAATTCACTGACTAATCTGTCCCTCCACATCACGCAAGGGAGTTCATCAGCCTGAAGGGACTGTTACCACTGTGAAGGTGAAGGAGTAGGAGTCTAACATCAAACATCTTGGCCTAAGACCCTCCCTTGTATAGCTCTCCTCCTTCTTCCAGCAGCTGTGGGACTAGAGGGGTAGAGTCTTCAGTGGGAATTAATATGAATTAAGATAAGAACCAGACATTAACTCAGTTAAATACTTGCACTAGAAGGCAAAAAATTCATGATATTTGGGCTTCTTTTTCTTCATCAAAATCCTTTTTATTCTCTGCTGAGGGGAGAAAAAGGAGAAAACTATATGGAAAGCATTATGGAAAGCCCTTTGCTACTGGGAGGTACAAACTATTTATTTTCCTAACATTGCTATTAGCACTCAATAGTGGAACAGGTTTGTATTCCACAAAAATCATTATTAATTCCAAGTTTTCATGTGGCTGAATGGTATTTATCATTTCCCTTGGGCCTAACAGTTACTCATCCTGAATGTCTTAACTATTAATAATATATGTGCACGTATTTTCCTCAGCTAGAGCAAAACAAGGAAACGTACAATTTAGATTTTTCACCCCTTATTAGAACTGCATTTGGGTGGTTCTGTAACTACACCCTCCTTTCTGTTTGTACGGTACAGTTGTTGTCCACTCCAGCTGTCTGAGCACTCTCCGCGCTACTAAGTCTGACCAATTCATTTTGTTTGTCTGTCAGGTTTGTCAAATGTATGTTTGGGCATTTCTACTATTTTTCTGAATACTTTTTGTGTGTTTCAGATCCCAAACAGAATCTTGTCTTTTCTTGAGGCTTCCAATCTGACTCACTGGCATGAAGACTGCCATTTTCATCTCTTCCCTCTATTTTCTTTCTTTGAAAAGGCATTGTCAATTCATTTCAATTTGATGTGGAGCACATCACATCTCAAATTTTTGTAATGTAGTTGCATAAGCAGCCTTCTTTTATTACTTGTAAATTGCCATGCACTTCAGAAATAATTTCTAGAAATTCATTTCCATTCCGTCTGTCTTCCTTTCTGCCAGTACCTCCAGCTAGTAGACACAATCTGAAGTCTTATCCAAACATTCTTTATTTATTCTTCACATTTTCAGAGGTTCAGCTCTGTTTTGGACCTTTTGATTGCTTCATTCCACTCTTCTGAGTGTGTTCCCTCCTTTTCCGTGCTATCACCACATTCTCTAGACAAGCACATCTCTGCTTGTATGTTTGTCTGTCAATAATACCTGCACTGGCATACTTCGGAGAGTCAGGAAGCAGTTTTATCAGACACAAATGACAGCTAAGACATGTGTTTCTCACTGAGATTTAGTGGCAGTTCAGTTGCTTGCTGTAGTTAGTGCCAGGGTGAAACTCACCTTTAAATACTATCTTTTACTTTATGTCATTTTGGAGTTTTCACTTTCATTCACCTTCCTTCGTATGAAAGCAAGGACCATTTCCACCCAAAAGTGATTGTTCAAGTCTATTGATCACTTTTCCATCCAGCTGTAGTTGATCAGATCTCCAGTGTGCTCTGACACGGACATGGTTGGCATTTATAGCTTGCTTTGGTACAGCCAGTATATAGGAGTGGAGTCCTTTTATTCTGTGTGTAAAGACCCCAGGTACCAGTAATCCATGTCCATAAGTTGGTCTGGGCTCTCTTTTTGTACTGGTCCTGATATTTTTCACTCTGGTGGTGTACTTGCCATCTTCAGTATTTTTTTAAGCTCTGTGGTGAGGTAGTGGCTCACTTGCTTGGAGAGACTATTCCAGAGGTTACTGCTCGTAAGGCAACACAGTGATGGGCACACATACGAACCAGCAGCATAAAATGAGCAGATAAATCTGCAGGAAGTTGGTTTAATATTTATTCTGTTTTCTTTCCTCTTACAGGCAGTCTGAACTCATGACTTGTTTGTATTAAATTTTAATTCCTTTGTTTTATCACTTCAGATACATGGACTGTTGTTATATCTCCCATTACATCATTTTGTAACAGGCCTTTCAGGCAGACGCTCCTGGGCACCCTGCTCCAGGGATCCCTGCTAGAGCAGGGGTTGGACCAGGTGTCCTCCAGAGGTCCCTGCCTACCTCAGCTAGTCGGTGATTCTGGGACATTTAATTAGTTGACTCCTTCCTTGAAAATCTCATGTTAATCACCATTGGTGTTTCCCAAGTCTCCCCAGCCTGTCAGCAGCTTGTTGCTAATTTAACATGAGAAGCCGAATGCTGTGCACGTAGCTGCTGCAGCGATCAGAGGGCTGAGGAGCAGTAGGCCCTGACGGGCCAAGATGGCTGTCTTGCGGCTCAAAGCCTTCACTGGCCCACCTCACTGGCTAACAGCATCTCAGATTTGTAGCACTTAGCCTACAGCCACCTCCAGGTCTCTTCCAGCCTCATGACTTGCGAGTTTCTTTCTCCCACAGGCTGCCTCCCACCCGAGCTGCCTTTCCTCAGCCGTAGCAGCATGCACCTTTCCAAGATGAGTTTTGTTTCCTCCCACTCCTCCTCTGCTCCCCCTGCCTGCACAGCTCCCATGCAGGATTTCTCTGTTCTTCTCACTATGTGACTTCACTGATTGTAACTGTGGGCAGATGTCCTTATCCTCATCTTCATTGCATACCTCACTGCGTTATTGAAGAGACAAAGGGACCAGTGGGTAGAAAACACTCAGATGTCTAATTCTCAGTTTTCTGCCATCTTCTTTCTTTCAGACGTGGCAGAACCACGTTTGGAGTCTCCCAGTGTGAGCCTGAGGTGGGGGACTGAGGTGAGGGCATGGTGGTGGGGATATTTCTGGTGTTGAGGAGTGCGTGAGGGAGGCAACTGCAGTGGGGAAAAAAAAAAAAAGAGAGAGAAGCGCAAACTAGGAGCTGCACTATGAGTGCACCTCTTGCTGTGCTGAATGTGAAAACCCAGCTGCTCACAAGTGACCAGGTAATGGCTACAGCCGAATTAGCTGCCTCCTGTCTGCTCTTCTGCAAGGAAACCAAACTGCTCTGCTGTCTCTAGCAGTTCCCCTGCTATCATCTGTGCTATTGTCATTATGAGAGCAGACTTGGCAACAATCTCCAATGCCTGCTTTGCTGCCCGGAGGTCTCTCCAAAAGGGAGAGCCTGAGGCAGCCGTGTTCCTGCACTAGGTACCTCTGCTAAGTGCCCAAGGCTGTGGGGGGCAAACTCCCCACAGCTGAACTATGAGTCGTTCTAAAGAACATTTTGCTGTTAATACTACTGGATTCTGGTGAAGACTTTCTCTGTGCCACTTCTAAAATACAATGAATCTGTCCTCTCTCCCCCTCCAGACATGTGTGTTCCTCTCCCTCTAGAACTTTTCATTAGTGGAAAAATTTGTTTATAGCTATTTTATTTCAATATGGTTTAATATTCCCTATCCTCTCTGTCTAACAAAATAAATTTGTCAGCACAATTTAGTGTGACATTAACTACTTTAATACCTTTTGCCGAATCCTGCCTGTGCTGAGACACTGCTTCAGGTTCTTTTCTTTAACCCTTGTGTGTGGGCTGTCTCCACAGCCTAACAGCCAGCCCTGGATGGACAGACAGACCCACAGTCTGCTGACCTAGTGGTGCAATCCTGCTGTCACTGCGGGCAGCAAGGATGGTCACACCTCTAGACAAGTACGAAACTCCTGGAAAGCTTAGGGAAGGCCTGGCATGCCTGCAAAATTAATTGGCTTGCATAGCAGCCAGGAAGCTCCAGGTATTCACTTGGCTCCTGAGGAGGGGGATAAGTGACAACAGAGGGAGAGGAAGGGCTTGTGCTGCTGTTGTCATGGCCCTTCCTCACTGTGGTGGAGGGAGGGAGTTTTTAGTTTTGAGAAACTGCATATCTGGATTTTGACAGTTATTTTCTTGGGCTATGTGGCTGTTAGCAGGCATTTCCTATTCTTTTTGATGTGAAGGGTGCAACAAACTCTTGCTATCACAGGACTCACTTTGAGAAAACTGATGTCATTTTAAATAAGCTCTCAAGAAGAAAGTCAATTTCTTGTATCTTGACTTAGGATTGCTTCCACTGAAGCAGTTAATGATTGGGCTCCCAACAGCTTAGAGCAGGTGCCTTTATTTCCAGAAGCCATATTGCTTGAGTGAGATTCAAGGAAAATCTTTTTCTCCTGCTCCATCAAATATGTGGGGGCACAGAGTACGCTCGGCTGGTTTCTGACCCACACCAACAGAATTTGGCTGAGAATACTTTCCTGTAAGACTAATTTCTCTTTTTACGTTTTAGCTAACAATCAGCGTTACTCTGGCAAGTTGTGACTTAGTTTGGCACCATACAGAGGGAGAAGTTTTCAGTGCGGTGAAGGCCCTTGAAAATATTGGAGTAGAAAGATGCTTGCAAATCTGAACAACTAATTACACTTTATGGAGTTTATTCTGCCTTCAAATGGTCATGTGTTACTGCCAATAAAAATAATGGGAATTATGCATATACGCTGATGAAAGAATATACATGAATAGTTTATATTTCAGTCTATTGAAATAACAGACCTCTAATTTTTCTCATTGACTGAAAATAGGAGCTATAAAGACAAGAATTTTTTTTATATATTAATACTGTGAGCACATCTGTGGATTTTATTGTCAAGCAAATGACCATGGAGAATGACGGCTCTTACAATTTAGTAACTGGCAATATTCTGCTTTATTTTTTTGCCTCAAGATAGGATAAAATTGTAATTAACAATGTTTAACTGACCTAAAACTCACTGTAAAATGTGTATTGTTCGATAAAAATGTGATACACTTGCTGGTTTATAAAAGCAGGGCTTTTAAAGCCCCAAGACTCTATTTTAAGAAATCTTGTGAGTATGCCTTGTTTAGAAATTATTTTTAAAAGATAGTAACAGGTAAGCACACACACGGTGTCCTTTCAGGTGGATTGAAGCTAGGTGATCATTAAGGCCCCTTCTAACCCAAGACAGTCTGTGAATCAAACTTTTCCGAAAGTAATGTTTAATTGTTTCAAAGTACAAGACCTTTTGTTCTGGTCTGTAAGATGATAATGTTGTCTTCTTTTATAGGTTGTTGCAAGCAACTTCCATGCATGTATTACTTACATGTTTTATTCTCCTAAATGAACCTAACTTTTCCTCCTTTGTCTTTGCTTCTGAAGTATACTAACATTACTAGCTAAATAGAGAATGGGAGTCTATCCATACTGAAAATTTGCGTGGACTGAAGCTGATAGCTGGGCTGTAGTGAATCTGAACTACATTTCATTTCTCTTCCGACAAGGAAAAATGGTATTTTATTTCACCATACCACACAACTAGTAGAGCTTAGTTCTTGCTTGTAGGACAATAATATAAATAGGAAGTAATGGGTGAAATCAAGATGTGCTGGAGATCAGACTTGGTTGGTTTATGTTGCAGTATAATGAAAAAGAGCTGGATTCATCGCAGCCACACAGCCACACTTTGTTCATCATTTAGGATTATTGCTTTCAATTAACAGAAAGCAATGCTGTACAGCTTTATTTTCTCCTTCTAGTAAACCACAGCAGCTTTTCCATCCCTTTGGCTCATTCTGTTTTGGATACAAAAACTGTGGAAGAAACTTTTAACATATGTCATTACCAGGGATTCATCATCTTGTTAAACCTTAGAAATGAATACATGTGAATAGTTCTCTCATTTGTAGTGTCTATATATTTTATCTTTACTTAAATTATTGTCATTTTATGACACATTGTATTTCTTTCTTTGAACAACCTGTGCTTATTTTTTCTCTTCCGTGCTCATGTCTTTCTGTTCACTCCATCCCACTGCTCCAAAAGAAAACAGCAGTGATTAGCCTCATCTCCCGATGAAACACAGTTTAAACAACAGTGATAAACTCATCCTTTCAGCAGAAGCAATGATTGAGGCAGTAATTCTCTGCCAGTTACATTGCCTGAGATTCACAGAAAATGAAGTTACTCAAAGCTGAAGCTGTGTATTCCTCGATGTGGCTTGGGTGCCAAGGTCAGCCACAGCCTTTGCTCTTTGCGTTATCTTTTGGAGCCACCTGCAGGCAGAGAATATAATTCTAGCAAAAAGGAAGAGAATTTTTGTCACGCTGCTGCTGTGATTATGAATAGGTGCAAAAATAGGCATTTTATTCATAACTGTATGATTCTGAATAATTTTTTGTTTTAATTTTACTCTGCCCATCTAGGCATGGACCCAATATCTGTATCACTAGAAGAAAACACTGGAAAAGAGTCTGTGGTCTGTGAGAGTAAAGTCTGTTCACACAGGTGAGTGAGAGCGGAGAGGGATCCAAGCTAAAAATCACTGCAATGACACTCAGGACATGATCAGATAGACACCTGGCGCAAAGTACTTTAAAAAAGTGAGGGAAGGTGGAAAGCAATAAATGTTCAATGATTTTAGGGGCCAGGAGAAGACAGTTTTAGGTAAGTAATTTGGCATGCACAGCATGTCTGATAGAAAACAGTAAATAAAGTTTATGAAAAATAGGGGAAAAAAGGGGGAATTTACAAGATACTGATGACTTGGTGCTAACCTGAGTAAGAGAGATCTTTGTTTTACTTTCTCCGAGGATGAGAAAAGGGAAGGATGTCCCCATTTTCTTCCAAATGTCAAACAGGGACCTCAGCAGGACTCTAGAAATTCAGTTCATTAATTCAACAGTATCAATGCTGGCAACTTTGCCCATCGCTTGCTACGGTGATTCAAATTAGCTAGAACCCACTGAAGTTATAAACATTTTTCCATATTTGCACCCCTTTTTAATTTTGTTTTGACCATCCATGTTGATCAGTGTCCCCTTCACAAGCATGGGAGTATTGCAGGTATGTGAAATATCATGAACTCTAAATCAAAAGACATAGCACTTCAGTGAAATATAACATTATGAATAAATTAATTTTCTGTCAGTGAAGTGTTTATCCATCACATTTTCTAAGTACTTCCCAGTCTCATTAGTTTTTCTGAGTGAGTGGCAGTGTATCAAGTGCCTACCTAAAGTACATTTGCATTATCTACCACATTTCTTTTCACCATGTCTTTTGGTACGTCCAACTAAAACCACCATTTACAGATTTTTTAGTCTTTTAACCAATACATGCTAGTTCTCTGAAACCCCCTACATTTGCTTCTCTGAGGGTAACATAAACAAACAGCTGAAGTCCTGGCCATTTTCCCCATGGAGCCATGGAGGAAATGATCTTCTCCTTCTTTTCCACTAGCTGTTCAGATGATAAAGAGGATCTTTTCCTCAGAAGTGTATTTTCCTCAGATGGTGGAATTCACCCAAGAGTCATTTGTTTTAACCATCTGTCCCACTTCCTTTAGTGTTGACTCATCCCTAGACTCCCCATGGTTAGCCCATCTATTACAGGCCCTACTGTAAAACAGCCTAGGTTATCCTCCTCTCTGTGTGTGTATAGTTTGTTGTCATACTATTTATTGTAGTTTGTCTTTCATGTCAGCAACTGTGCCATTTTTAATGTATGAAATAGGAAATTTTTGTGGGAGACAGCTTAGAGTTCTGAGGAGGAAGAAAAGGATGGAGTGACAAAGAAAGGAGAGATGCAAGACAAACTGCAGAGTGAGTTGTGATTACCAAGTAAACGTGGCAGGGAATAAAGCAGAATGAGTGGCCAAAATTCATGAGGCTCCCCAAATGCTCAGAGATCCACCAACAGTGATGCCAGGTTCCCATGTTTCAGCAGGGGAACCTCCAGGGCTAAGAAATGAGAAATAGGAGCAAAACAGTGCTTTGCAGTAGCACTGTGGTCCAGGATCTCTTCTGTCAGGTGTCTGAGATGAAAAGAATGAAAATGGGACCAAAAATCCTTGTTAATAGGCTTTTATTCCAAAGAAAGTGCTACTGAAGGTATCCTCTACGTATTAATTCTGCCTCTGATTTCACCAGTTCTGTTAGCGTAAGTGGTTACTCTGAGTTTACACTAAGCTAGCACATGACATAAAATCTGCAAGCAGTCATGTAAGGAAGTTGACAGCAGCCACAAAAGTTTCACGAGGCCGAGTTTCCCTTGTGAGGCAATTCCTCAGGGTTAGCATTCATTTTGGCTGGGGTTGGCCATCAGCAGGTGCTGCTCATGTTGGAGGGTCACAGGGCTTTTTAGTATAATACCTAACAGTGGGCAGGTGAAAGTAGAAGCTAATGTTAAGATTATGGGTGCTGCAGAAAACCGTAAGTGCTCAGGTTTAGTGCTCTGCTGAAATAGGCAGGAACACATCCTGCTCTTTGACAGGCCACAATATCGAAAAGGTCGAGGGAAGGGTATTTGTGGTAGAAGATGACAAAGTAATAGTTAAAAACAAGGTGAACTTAGCCTGTTATAGGTGAATGTAAGTATTATATCCCTTGGGTCAATATTCAGACTTCATCTGTCCTTGTTTCTTGCTCTATAAATTACCTAGCCAGAGGGACCAGCTGTAAGGTGCTGAAGCTAAATGACATAATAGTGAGATGAGTGGGAAACTCAAGGCAGACAGCAAGTAAAATCTGAGAGGACTAGGCCCTGCTTTATAAATTGTCTGACATGGGCCAAATGAAATGTAATGCTGGCGGACGTAAAGTAATACTTGACAAAAATAAACACAAACAGAAAATGAATAGAATTGAGCAACAACAGCAGGACTTTTAAAAAGACCTTGAGGAGACAATGGTCCTCACTCAGAAAATGGTCTGGCAAGAAGAGAAAGCAATTTGAAAACCTTGAAGTCTTGAAATACAGAAACCACATGGTGACATTTGATGAAATACTCAGAACACTGTGCATCTCTAACTCAGCCACTGTGACTCAAAAGAGAGAGCAAATAAAGAGGGACAAATTTTCATCCTGATTTATGCAGTGTTAAGTCCCAGCAGACAGCTGAGGCAGTTGGCTCAGCAGGTAATTGAAATACCCCTAGCACCTCTGTTTGGGTGGGAAAAACTATTTGGGGAATTTGTTTCACCTGTACTGTCATCATGAAAGATTCATGCCTTCTCAGCTGCCTCTTTGCTACAACAGTGAGTAACGAGAACACAAGAGCTGCTCACCTCAGGTTATGAAATCTCACCTGGGGATTCACCTTTTGTCCTTGATGCTAGCCACAGTGCCTGCATCTCATGGCACCAGTTTTTCATTTCAGCTCTGGGACATCACTGACTAGAAACAGCTGGTGGGCATCTGTCCAGCCTCAGAATGGGGAGAGAGATGCTGAGCTGCATCACAATCAAAATTCAGAACAACAGCTGAAGACTTATCTGATCCCAGCAGGGTTATAAAATCTCTTGATATCACTTTTACTGGCTTTCTACCTGTGTAACTCAACTGAACCTACAGAACATTTCATAAAGCCAAGCCACTTCCTCTCTCAATCCTAGGGCTTAGCATCTTTTATCATGTGGAACTGCTTTCTTGTTTCACAGAGCCACCATACAGATCAGCTTCTTTGGGTGGGACAGCAAGGTGAGCACAGGACCACTGCTATTTCACTTTCCTTACTACAAGAATCTTGCTTAGACTGTCACGAGAATTTGCATTCCTCTTACCTATTCATGTCATTTGAAGGTTAGATATCAGTCCAATCTCCTTTTGTAGTCAATAAAGAGAGTTAAATGTTCCTGGAGCGAGAGTCATCCCATCCTGAGATCTGATATCGATGGAAAGGGAGGGGAACCCAGACAACTTGCTAAAAATAGATGCCCAGTTTTTAGAAGATTTAAGTTAAGTTTACTCTGGGCTTAGAATGGTAATGGCAAGTAGGCCTGATCTGTGTCCTTTCTGAAATGAGGATCTGAAAATCCTTTTAGTAGAGCTTAGATCCAGGTAAAGAAGGCAAATCTTGCATAACTCAGTGGACAAATTACTAGTAATGGGAACCATCTTTAGGTAGAGAAAAACTGCTACTTGGGCTCTACTAGTGGAATAAAAAGCACGTACCAGGGAGTAACTTTCATAATACTGCTTCGTAATGCTGTAACGTGGACTGCCAGTTACTGTACCTCAGAGTCAATGTCTTGAGCGCTACAATTATAGAATTGTTTATTCCACAATAATTGTTTGTATAATAATAAGTTATATCTCATTAACTTTAAGACTAACAGAGTAAAGCTGAGGAACCTGGGAAATAAAATTACGCAGGATAAACATCTTTGTCATTCGTCTTCTGTTTTGCAAACTCATGTTGTGGCAATCAAATTTTGTAAACTCTCTCTTTTCTTGTGATAGAGTAAAAACATACGACTGTGGAGAAAGAACTGCTGGCTGGTTCTCTATGTTTCTTGGCCGTCTATGTCGTTTGATAAGACAAAGTCCAGACAGAAAAGATGATACACGGCACAAAAACACAAAAGGTTTGTTGTCATTCTTAAAAAAAAAAATGTGGTTCCTCACTTAGTAAATATGGAGTCATTGATTTCACACTAAGTATAAAATTACCTTGATGAAGGATGAAAGAGTCATGCAATACTGATCTAGTAGGCTTCTAAGGGTGCGTTTACACCTAAACTATGCTTTTGTTGCCCTTCTCTTGCTTTCATCTGGTGAAAACATACAAATACCTCAGTCTTTCTTTTCTATCATCACTACAGTGATTTTGTCTGAAAATTCAATGATCATTTTGAGAAATGATCATGAAAAATCTATAAACAGAATTTATTTTTATACTAAATTCCATTACAAAATCAATCAAATTGAAAAAGCATTGAAAATCCATAGATATTGCTGTTGTAAATTATTTTACAAAATTGGTAAAATCTCGGCTGTATCTCAGTTGCTAAATGCATTGTATCATTATGATTTGCAGTTCTGAGGGGATTCTTGAAATCTTTTCCTTAGCATCTGAAGCCCAATGAAAAATATTTAATGAGAGAGTAAGAGGTGAAAGGAAAAATGAAATTGCTAGTATAATCTTCCTGATTATCCATCGTTGTACAATGTCAGATCGATTTGTTGTAGGTGTGACATGTGCTACAAGCATCTCACTCTCTCTTGTGAATGAAGCACAATACCTCCTGATAAATGCAGCAAGCATTCTGCAGCTGAAAGAACATATATCTGCAAGGTAAGATCCTTCTGTCTTCAAATGTCTTTCAGCTGTCTTGGATTCTAGAATCTTGCCAGAAGATACCAATGTAATTGTTTTTATCTAGAAATTTAGAGGTACTTACTTTTCAATGGCCAACAAAGATACAGGTACTAAACTACTATAATTACTCATTCCTGAATTACTTCTGAAAACTTAAGTACTTGAACGTAACCTGCAGTCCAGTCATCTTTAGCAGAACTTAAACAAACACCTTGGCAATTGATCTGGTGGTAGGAGACCATTAGGAATCAGTCAACTTCTGTTTTTGGAAAGAAATAATAGGATAATTAATTTTCCTTGATGTGAATATCCTGTTAGGTGAAAAATATGAAGTCTTGTTACTTACTGAAATACTTCTCCCCTATGGGAAGGCTTCAGATTTAAAGCAGACATTCACAACAGAAATATTTTAAAACTATTTGCAGGACTGTACTTGTTTTGTTTCTTGATTGAATTTTAAATTATTTATATAAAAGTGGGAGATAAAGGCAGCAAACAAAACATTTGAGCTAGCCCAGGGTTCAAAGATATGGAACCCAGTGTTGAAATAAATTTTCATAAACTGTAACTGTTTCTTGAAAATGACTGGAGACAGGCTGAAATTCCACAGAAAATCCTTCCTCAAAACCTCCATCATAGTTGTACCCCCCCCCCCCCCNGTGTTTGTCTCTGAGCTCACGTCCCTCTTTTCTTGTCTCACCAAATTATTGTCTACTTGGAGACATCTTGTCTCCTTTTAGTCACCCACCAAACATGTCCCCCTGCACTCAAATTCTTGTTTAGAGTTTTTTCTATATATATAGCTGTAGGAGGATACATATAACTTACGGAGGATACATATATCTTCAGGGCTTAAAACCACTGACTGTATTAAAAACCACTACAGATCAACTTGCATTGCCTGAAGGTTTTCTTTCTTTGGGAGACAGTTGGGCAATTTCAGTGTATCATGGCAGTGTCCCTCTGGGAACAATACCCGTCAAAAGTTTGAGTCAGTCCATCTCTCATGTACTTTGAGAGATGTACATGAGAGATCACCCTTTCTCAGTGATAATTAATGCCTTCCTTTGAGGCTTGACTGGCTGGGCTACATCTCTTTGGAAGAACATTGCTTGCAAGTATTCCATACTCACACGGCGTTTTCCATGGTGAGACCCAGTGAAGAACCTTGCAGACACTGAATTGGAGTGCAAAGAAGAAGTCTCCAGCAGGAGCAGCAAGTGACAACAAAGGAGGACAGGGAACTTTGAAACGTGATGTCAGATGATTCGCTGTTTTTGCACCTAATATCTTCCAGTATTCCCCTCAGTACAACTAGGCTCATAATCTCCTTTTTCTCAAAGGAAACTCCAGACATAATGGCCATTATGCCTGAGAAACATTTTGTTTCCTGATTTGCAGCATGGGTTGGAAGATTCCTCGCAATTTTACCATGTGATGCTTTCTCAGGGTGCTGAGGAAAATAATTCAGTGTCATAGAATCGCAGAATGGTTTGGGTTGAAAGGGACCTTAAAGATCATGTAGTTTCAAGCCCCCGGACACTTACCACTAGATCAGGTTGCTCAAAGCCCCATCCAACCTGGCCTTGAGCACTTCCTGGGATGGGGCATCCACAGCTTATCTGGAAAACCTGTTCCAGTGCCTTACCACCCTTACAGTAAATAATTTCCTCCTAACATCTAATCTAATGTCTAATTCTTCACTGCTACTCTATCATTGGTGTACGAACTTTCCAAATACTGAACTATGCAATAAACTTTTAAGAGCCTGCACATCAGGATCTTTATTAAATGGCTTTCTTTTTTAGAAAGTATTAGTTGGCATCTTGACATGTGGGTTTGTTTTTGTTTAATGGAAACCTGCTAAAGTTTATAGAACTCTTTCAATCTTCAGTTGAGTTTTAAGTTTATCTTTGCATCTACCATAGTAAGTAAAAATTAATCTTCCCCTTTGCACTTGGCTCTTGAATGGTAATCTAAAATAGTAACAGAAAATTAATTATAAATTAGAATGTAACATGCTGTTGGAAAACTTCATGTATAAGGAGAGATCCACCTCTGCTGTTGCCATTAGAAGTTACCTCCATGAAAATCCCCATGGCATGGCCTCATGATCAAATGTTCCTGATAGAAATACTTCCCTGAAGGTGCAAATAATCTGTTTCTATTAAATATATGGAATGCTTTCTGCATTGCAAAGCCCACTACTGTGGAAAGTCCTAAGTACTCGAGCTAGCATTGGCAAATTACATTGATTTTCACAATAGATCCATGCTGAGATTTGCAGGATGAAGGTGCTTCCATCCAACTGATTCATATTTTTAGGAAGAGGAAATAACAGGAATTTACTCAGATACATGCTGCCAAGTAGTTACAAGCAGTTTTGAGAACTGTGGATAGGCGTGGGAGAGGTCGGGTATTTTGGAAGTGAGCCTGAGCAGGCAGAGAGAGAGTGGAGTGTGGTCAATGCAATCTTGGAGAAGCAGCATCAAAAGCTGAAAGTGGAAACTAAAGTAGTTTTTAGCAGCTCGTTCAGAAGGCTGTGGGCCCAGCTCTGAGGTTACTGGGGCCTTTGATGCCCCCATTAATTCCAGCATGGATGGCAGGAACTCATCTGTCACAAAATACATTGAAAGCTCTCTCTTTCTACACAGTACCCAAATTCCTTTCTCCTTTCCTCTCAACACAGTCCATATTAAAATCAGGAAACAAAATGGTGTAACTGAACCTGTTTGTGACTAACTGCTATTTTCCGCCCTGTTAGTGTCGGCATCAGCATAGTGTACGCTTACCTTTGGCTCCCATCTACTGCAATCATGATAAGCTGTGTCTCAGCCATGGGATTGCCTATGGGATCTCTAGGGAAATCTTGGAGCTCTTCAGTTTCCCACCGCACTTTCTACCCCCAGGCTCCTAGAAGACTTGTGAACAGCGAAAGCTCGTTGGAGCCAGGGTTGTGTGGTTTGACTGAAAGTTGATTCATCCTTATGCACATTTGTCTCTAAAGGAGATTATCCAGACTGTTTTAAATAAAATCAAGCTCTTTTTTCATATAACAGACCTATTCTGCCAAGACTGCTTAGTGGGAACAGTTTTCCCTATGCTTTGATTTTGCATGTTTTCCCTTATTTTAATTAAAATACAAATTTTAAACTGTTTCTTCTTGCTTTTTTAAAGCTTTGTTTCCAGAACAGAAACCTCTTTTCACTACTTATACAGGTTTCTGTCTCTGCTGGAGGATGTCATATCCAAAGGTCATCAGATCACAGCTAATGAAACATTGAAAGTTGTTTGTGTCCATCATAGCTAATGCAAAATGAAATATTCTTTCCCACTAACAGTGGTGCTCAGAGAACCTCCCTCACAAATTTTAGGGCTGCCATTTTTTATGGTACTGGTAGGATTCTCCTTTAGAAGGAGAATGAAGAATTCAAAGGTGCAGCCAGTTTTCTGATATTTATATGCAGTCTGCTGCTCTGTCTCCCTCATGTACATTCTCAGCGCTGACACAAATCTACACTCTGGCAGTTCTAATGCTTGTGAAGAGGTGGAAATATCTCCACACAGAGATTAATTTTTTTCTAAACATTTGTCATTTGGTGCAATCTGCTGCAACCTACCAGCAAATAATAATAATATGAGGAATACGTTCTTTCATAAAATGCCTTTACTGGCCTTTTTCACCTTCAGCATCTTCTAGTTTTGTCCCTTTTGCTACTGCAGCATGTGCAAAATATGCTTGTATTTGCTTTCCTGTTAGAAGCGTTTAACCACTCAAATGATCGCTTAGTCAAAAGATCTTTTTAGTTGTCACCATTATCCTTGCGTATAACTAATAAGGAAATGTCTTCATATGCATTATTTTTAATTGCTGCTCTGCATGCTTTCCTGCTGTCTTAGCTTCTAACAAAAGTTACATTTCTCATAGTGTCTAGTATGAAGCTATGTTCTAGCCTCAGAAGAAAAACAAACTGATAACGTCCTGGCAGTGTTGAACAGAGCCGAGGACATACTCAGTTACACATTCCTCTGCCAGTGAAACTTCTGTTAGAAACTAAGACACCTGCCTACTTTACAGTTCCAGGTTTGAGCCCTGAAGAAGCAACCTAGATGATTGCAGAATACCCCATGCCTCTTTTATAGCCTTTATAATAAAACTTGGTCCCAGTTATTCTGGAAAAACATTTGATGAATCCTATTAGCCAGTACCTTCTTACAGCACAAAAATCTAGTGCAGAGCTATCGCAGAACGCGTTAATTAAGCTTAATTTTTCTCTTCTGTTTTGAACTCTGTGATACAGATTGGAAGAGCCATTGGAAACAGAGGAATTAATCCGACGTTTCCGTGCCAACATTGTCATCAGTGCACCAGAATCCTTTGAAGAAGAAGAGTGGGCTGAGATCTCAATAGGTGCTCTGCGATTCCAGGTACAAACTTATCTTTCTTTTCAAAATCCTATTCTAGCACAAAGCATTTTGACCCCTAGAGATAGAGCAATTTTTGCAAGGCTTTGGCTGGAACATGGGCAACACAGTGTGTGCAGCTGAAATTTATGAAGTGCTAAAAAAAACGTGCTGTGACCTGTGACAAACATGCTGCAATGTAATTGAGAGGTTTTGACATATTTCTGCGGCCCTATTTTTTTAATTTCATAATTCATAAAATTTCCCACCTCCATTGAACTGAGGCAAAAAATAATCGCCGTTTAAAGGTAGAGTTTGCAGCAAATATTGAGCAAGCATAGAGCATGAGAACACTTGTTGCTCTTAAATATCATAATCCAAATGGAGTCTCAGATTGCTGCACATCAATTGTACTGATTGCCAGAAGCTTGGACATGAATACTACTGAATGATCACTGTCCATTGCCCTCTGGTGTATGCATCTTAATCTCCATTCCAGACATGTTTCTAGCCTTAGCTAAGGCTCTTTCCTACGTTATGCTTCATATCATACCTAACAACATAATGTGCTCTGTATTGTAAGGAAAATGCTATCGAGTCAGACTGTTGGCAAATAAATTCTTTTTAGAAAAACTTCACCATGAAAAAGCTACACATGGAACCTAAAGAAAAGATGAATATATGTGTTACATGTTGTATTGAATTTGTCTGATCCCTAGATATGAAATACGTATTTGTAAATTCACTACCTAGGATGTGAAAGGGCAGTTGTTTCTTTGCTAAGGGACGATAATGGAGGATGTGAATAAGAGAAGTGCTAAGGTCACATCTAGAAGCCGTGATAGAAATCACTCCTGATTATTTCTAGTCAGCATACTCTAGGAAATGGAAAGGCTATTTTTTCAGTAAGAGTAGAAAATATGTCTTATCTTCTCCCTTCTTATACGTACTTTGATCAATAAGCTGTAATATAAGTTAATGAAAACTGAAGAAAAAATTCTTCCGGTAGGAGATAAGGAATACAGAAGACAAAGTCATTGCTGTATAGCTTGCTGGAGTCTGGAGTTGCAGTTGGGAACTCAGCTCAGGATCCTACTGTGGAAGATACCACAGAAACTACAGAATAAAATGGCCTTCCTTTTTCTGACGTTGAAATACTTTAGCAATGCAAAAATAGAAAGGCTGATGCCTCTTGCATTGTCTTTTCCAGTTTTTTTATAGGTCCTTATCCAGTGTAAGGCTTAATTATTTGCCTTGTTTGAATTTTATGACAAATTTTACAAAATTAGAAAGCTTATATTGAGATATTTTAAAGAACAGTTGTTTTCTAAAATGTAGAGCTTTGCTGAAGTTCGTTATGCAATAGTAAGAAAAAATTCTTTCCTTTTAATGCTTAAAAAGGTAAGAAGTAATTCATAGCAAATTTTTTTTCCCCTAAAAATACAACCTATTTCAAACAAGAATTAACTTTAGGAACAATGCTCTATATTATGTATGACGTTAGACTAGTGAATTTCAGTATTCCTTCTGACTATGTTGATGTGAAAATTCACATTTTGCATTCTGATTATCTACAAGTGCTGCGCATATAAGAAAGAATGTGGGATATTGTGTATTTCAACTGCACAGAAACAATGTAAGCCAAAGCCTGTTAGTTTAACTCCAAGAAAATCCTCCTCTGGTTAAATCCCGAGGCCCTGGCTTAATTTTAAATTCAGTTTTCCTTTGAGCAAGTAGCCCTGACAGCCCACAGATGAAGTGAAGCCATCAGGAAATATAAATATGCAAATGTTTGGTATTTCTCAGATTTTGTCTCTGGGAAAGCTTTCCTCAAAAAAAAAAAAAAAAAAAGAAAGAAAGAAAGAAAAGAAAAAGTGAACTAAAAATTCAGTGAGACTTTTGCAAGTGGACTCTGAAAATGTACCTACATGAGGTGAACAGGACTGACCTCTTACATAATTAAAGTCTAAAAGAACAAAGGAAAAGTGTGTGGAAGATATGTTTTTACAATATTATGCTGGTCAGACGCTTGTACTGTTCCATGCTGTACTGTTTTGATATAGAGTGGTGAACCTTCTTTAACTGAAATTTCAGGTTGTGGGTCCGTGTAGCAGATGTCAAATAATCTGCATTGATCAGCAGTCTGGGGAACGAAACAAAGAAATCCTGCAGTCTCTGTCTGCTGCCAGAGGTAGAAAGGTCAGTACTTTACTTCAGAATAGTTGTGCAGAAAGATGCAGTGCATTGCATGCATAGTGGAATACCTGCTGAGAGAATATTCACCGTTAAGTTCTTATGCTAATCATTATCATTTGTTTTTTCAGTCAAAAGAGGATGCCCTTACAACCCAGATATATGGTTTTTTTCCATTAAATGCTCAACACATTTTTTATTCAGAAATTGACTATTAATGTGCATTATTTTTTACCATGCTTGCTTTTATTCAGTATGTACTGCTTTGCAACGTGTTTATTTTGGTCTTGAAAAATACAAGCCGATGTGTTGATGTCATTCCAGAAGAGAAATGTGCAGAAAAATCACAAAGCACTTGTGACAATACAATTAGCTCTTGAGACTAAACATTACTCTTGCTGAGTAAAAAGATTTAGGAAGCACAGAGCAGACATGAATATAGCTCAAGTGGAGAGTAATTGATTAGGAAAGTGACTCGGGAATAGGTTTGAAATGCAGGCGTTGGTTTGGAGTCGTTCGGCTTGCTCAGGCTGCGTTGCTTCTTGGAACCGAGTGTTCTCAGATGATGGCTAGACATTTCAGCATCCCAAAAGCTTCACAAATCACCTCAGAAGTATTTTCTAGCTGAAAATCCTCATTCTGAATTCACTGATTGCTGTTAAGCTTCTCTTGTAAAAGTTCATTAGGCAGTCAGGGCTCAGAAGCCTCATCGATAGCAGCCAAACACCAGAGACTGCTCAAGGCACAGAGACAGAGAAATAACGAACAGGTTGCAAATTATTCACCCAAACAATGCACAAACAAGTAACAAATAATGCATTCTGTGTTTAAAAACAAAAGAAAACAAAATCGATTTGTCTCAGTGACTCATGAAGCAAACAGAGAGCTACATGTTCAATGAGTGTTATCCTTGGGGAACAGCTCCGCCAGCTCCATCCCGGAGCCAGCTGCCTGCTGCAGAGTGGGGTGGGGAGAGGCAAGCGGGCCCAGGCTGGCTGCCAGCACAGCTTCCTGCTGGCCTGAGACAACTTGGGGCTGCACAGCAGGCTGGCATCCAGATTGCTGCAGCACATAGTTTAGAATGATACAATCACAGAATGGCTTAGGTTGGAAGGGAACTTAAAAGATCATCCAGTTCTAACCCCCCTGCTGTGGGTTGGAGCCATGGGCCACCCACTACACCAGCCTGCTCAGGGCCCCATCCAAGTTGGCCTTAAACGCCACCAGGGATGGGGCGTTTGCAGCTTCTCTGGGCAGCCTGTGCCAGTGCCTCACCACCCTCTGAGAGGGTGAAGGTCCCATGTGAGATGAGAACCTGACCACGGTGGGTAGCCTAAAGGCAAGCCTTCTCCGGGTCATGGTGAGCCATAGCTGGAACATCTTGGACACTGCAGAGTGCTTTCTGGATAGGGATGCTGCCCAGCTGCAACATGGGGCATGGAGGGCTTTTTCTGCACATCCCTACCCAGAAAGCGCTCTGCAGTGTTGTTAAAGTACATCTTTGCTGTGGGAAACATGCAGAAGATGCTTTGCCTCTCCTGAGAATCTGTGTCTCTGAGAAGGTGTTGTTGCCACTTGAGGTCCCCAAACACAGATTGCTGTCCTTCTACGGAAGCTCTCAGTTTTAATCCAGCAAAACAGATGTAGCAGAGAAAGCCCTCCATGCCGCACGTGGCAGCTGGGCAGCATCCCTAGCCAGAAAGCGCTGCAGTGTCCCAGATGTTCCAGCTCTTTGGTTCTGATAAACTCTGGCAATGCAAAGACTTTCTTCTCCTAGAAACACGACTCGTTCACACAGGATTAAGGCAAAGAAAGCAACCCAGCCTCTTGAGAACCTGGCATCAAATAAAAGGAGTAGGGCAAGGTGCTGGAGAGCACAGAGCTGCTATTCACAGCAGGAGTGCTGCACTTCCCTCAGCTGTGCAAAGATGTCCATGCTGCAAAGAACAGGGCCATCACCTTTTTATTTTTCCCAGCCCCGAGCCAAAGATTGCTCTCAGCATTGCTGGCAGAAGGATGCCTGTGAGCTTGGCCAAGTCTTCTGGCTAAGCCTGACAGCCAAACGAGACAATTTGAAACAATAGTTTGCCTGGATGGGTCTGTGTAGACTTCATAGCCCTTCCCTCCTGCAAGTCATCTGTGGGGTGATGGTCACCAGCTGCTTATCAGTGAGGAGCACCTGAGGACTGTGGCATCTGCAGTGTGCTAAGCAGAGCTGGCAGAGGACATTCATCCAAACATTTCAGAGTTCATAGTGGGGAGGGAGAAACAACATCGACTTCATGTGGCTATGCTAAATTGCAGAGCTAATCCTTCGGTGACTCATGTCTGTAGCATGTGCTTTTCTGTTGAAGAGTCATCTACTAGACATTATTTTTTTTTATTAAACACAGATTCAGTGAAGTAATTTAGCAGTGTTTGTTTCCAGCTGTCAGTAGCACAAATTGAACCACAACAAACAAATGCAGCAAATATGATTTGAGCTGATTTCCCAGTACAACTATAACTGATATTTCTGAAAGGCCATGGTAGTTGCTTGTTTTCCAAAATGTTAAATACACTGCACGTCTGAACGGATGGCAAATCCGTCGTATTTAATAAGAGAGCCAGAGGTCAATATTTATCATTTTGTTTTGTTTATCCAAGAATGCCAAACTAGGAAAATCCATTGTACTCTACCAAGCTGGTAGCCCAAACTAAAGCACTGCCAATAGACTTCAATAATGATGTAAACAAAGTAAGGCTTGTAAGAGGTGGTTCGATATTTATTTCTGAAATCATATTTTTCTCCATTTCTCTGAGACTCTGAGAACACGGTGCTCCAAGCTGAAAGATTGAGGCTTTGCATAGATAGATTGCTGCTGAAAGTCAGAACCAGCTACTGTAATTAGCCACACGAGCAATTCACATGTTTCCTAATAAACGTACAGCAGGGTGATGAAGTCTAGCCAGCTACTTTCTACAAAACCCTTTATCACATTGTTTGTAATAAAATGCAAACTTCTCTGCAAAGTGAACTTGCATTCTACTGCCATCAGTTCTGAAGAAACATTCATTAAGAATTCCTTCTGTAATTTTTGACTGAAAAGGAAAGAATGAGCTCTCCTTTGGTGACAGAGCTCTGTGCTACTGCAGGAGGCTCCGAGAAGCTAGATAACTACATTAAGCAAGTAGCATAAAAAGAGCCACATGCTGTTTCACATGCATCACCACCTGATGCAAAAGAGCATAGACAGAAAGGAATTGAATTCTTGCCCATCTTATGTGTTTTTCAAGATGCAGTTAAACACTAACAATAGTGGAAGCCCCATGGGTAGATTTGCAGCAGTGCTGTAAACAGGGACGTGCTGTCAAGGTAGCAAAGGGAATTGCATTAGCAGTCTGCCCCAGCATAAGTGTATGGATAGCTGTACGTTAAGAGAAATCCATTATGTTTGCCCATGCCTTTCTACACTAAAAGGTTTGTGTTTTTTTCCTGTGGGCTGTTGATCCCTTTTTATGTATCTCATTGTGCCTGGGAGAGCTCCCTTCCCTGCAGAATGAGATGTCGTGCCTTTGGACTGCTTTCTCCAACCTTAGCAAGGATAGCAAATGGCTTCTTTTATCTGATGCACCGTTATGCTTTACACTTTTCCTCCAAAGATCTGGAACACTTGCAAACACTGACTGGTGTAATTAATAGACCTCTGAAGTAATGCAGTTCTCTTTTCTCAGTGGTGGCTGACATTTGTTTAAGGTAGAGAACAAAAGCAAATCAGTTCTTAGCAAAACACTCTGCTGTTCAGGTGTTTTCAATGAAACAAAATGTTTGGTGCTTTTTTGGCCACCAAGTTAAAACTTGCTTTTCAGTATGAAAAATCAACATGTAAAAAGTGAGTGCTTCCACTCTCCTATTTTGTAAGACTTTACTAATGAGTTTTGGTGAATCCAGAGCTAATATAACACCCTTACAATCGATCAATCAATAAAGAAGTTTTAATAATTTATCTTCCAAACCTTTGGAGTGGAGGGAGATTATGTTATATGAATAAAATGAGCAGAAGTGCACAGCTGAATTTACCTGTTGATAAAAAGCAGCAGAGAGCTACATCCAGGGGCAAAATCCAAAGCTCATCCAGCCAAAGCTAAGTGTTAGCATGCAGTGTCACTTACGTGCTTGTTCCACCTTCTAGCAGGGCACTTTCCCTAGCAGGTGCTAGTCTGAATTAAGCAATTGTTTAGGAGCTGTAAATTAAGGGCATGTAATCTTAGCCTTTGTCAGATATGGCACCTCACATTTCATCTTACAAAAGGAGATACTGTACCCAGGAAATTTTTCTGTCAGTAAATATCCGAGAAGTGCATATTATTTCTGTTGATCCAGTAAATGCATTTGAAACAGCATGCAAGTACAACAGCATTTTGTAGCTCCTCCTTTCAGTGAGCGTGGTGACTATCGTATGATTCACTGTTGGCAAGAAGAAGTACATTTTGTCTATTTATTCCAACAGCAAAGTGTTGCAGTTCTGCTGATCAAGCAGCTTTACGCAAAGTTTAAGAGCTATGGGAAAAGCTCCTGCTGCCACCTGTGTGGACAGAGTGGCACAGCTCACAGTTCAGCTCTCTGCTCTGGGGAGGTCGTATGCAGGATCAAATGCCCTTGAAGTTGGGAAAGGGTAGCAACAGCAGAAGGAATTATGCAGTTCATTGTAATGACTCTGCATGCTGTAATCTCTGTGTCTGAAAGCCTCGCTTTTCAGCAGTGACATTTGAGAAGGGACAATTTCCTACATGTTGTTTTTCTCTCAAAACAGACCAAATGGCAGGATGCACAGCTTTTGTGGCTGTTCCTTGGTTTTGTTATTTTTTGTTTGGTTGGTTTTTGCTGAGTCAATATTTGTAATTACTAGAAAAGCAAGGAAATTTACTTGAAAGATACAAAATCCATTTCTGGTAATCACTAGCTAAATTCTGATCATTCAGAAAAGATGTCTGCAATGAAAGTGATCTTACAGGAAAACACTCACCCAAGCAGGCATAACAATAAAATAAGTTTACCATCAGTATAACACCACCTTGAAAACTCCTTGGGCATCATCTAAGCTCAGAAGTCAAAAAAATACTATAAGACTTAAATGCCCAATCGGAGTAGAGAAATACTGATAACCGGCATTAAAATAGTATTTAAGAACTCCTGCGGATAAGATATATTCACGCGTGTCCTTTCTCAAATAATCATGGATGGTTTAAATTGCTTTAAGGAAAAAAGCCTGGGTAAATGTTTCAGAGCAACAGAAATAAGGTAAATTAGATTATCCATAGTGAACAATCTGCCTAGATGTATTTTAAGATAAGTGAAGATATACATTTAGTAAATATACATTGAAAATTCTCATGTATCAAATTAATTAACACTGATGTTATAAAACTCTTTCCTGTTTGAAATGTATTGTAGCATGAACTAATATTCAATTTACAATATTTGTTTTATGATTGCCTGATTGTTTGCAACAATTAAATTATGGCAACCTTCATCTTTACATCAGGGAATTAAATCCACAATATTAACTACAGGACTGGAAAAGACAGCATTTATGCTGAAAGAGAAACCACAGCTTGTCAATAAAGAAGAGAAAAACAAGAACAGGATGATATACACTTCAAGATTTTAGATGAAGCTGACTTAACATTTTACCATTGCAGTTGTTCCAACACAGTCACTGTGCTGTGTCATAGCTCAGCATTGCATCCTAGAGCACTGAACATAGGATCTGCCCTTCATCCACCAGTGTGGGCACCATCGTGGACACTAGCATCCAAAAAGTGCGTTAGTAGCATAGGTCTGATCAGGTCCAACTCATTCCTCATATAGATGGAACGACTGTGAGATGAAGGAATAGCAGAAAGAGCCAAAAAGCTCTATCTGGGAGCTATTTCTAATGTTTGGGATTGCAAATGAAAACAGAGAGACGCTGATTCAGAGCCATGCTGAGGCAATGTTTGGGTAGATCTCTACAGCATCGCTGTTACCCAAGAGTAGGCCTCTACCTTAAATCTCAGTAATTCTTCAAAGACTGAAAGCTGTTTCGTGTAACCTCATTTCTGTATCTTTATTTAACTATGTAGTGGAAGAGAACTGTGGAAAACATGCTGCCTTCGTTTTATGTGTATCAAATATGCTCCCTTAGATTCAGCTAATGCCTTTGGTTATTTTAAATTTGTTGCAATTCCTTTTACCTCGTATGTTTTTCTAAACCAGCTGTAAATGTAATTCCATCAGTTTCAGGATCATTGATCTGAACAATGGCAATAAATGTAATCAGGCAACGGAGAAGGACGTAGAGTTTTGTTTTAAAAAAATGTTTGTTCTTACATACCAAATGAATCACATTTTCTTATTTATTTAATTTACAGTATTGAGTACTGATAATCGAACACTTCAGTTGTAGCCTACCAAAGCCAAATACTTTTTTAGTGAAACCCGCAAAATCAACAAGAAAATTAATGTCGGCTTTCCAAGTTCTTCAGTTTGAAGATCAAAGACATTCTGAAGTCTACAATTCTGAATTTAACAAGATCTTCAATATTTATTTCTTACTTTGTGTATTTTCATAATTATTTTCTTATTGTTTCTAATTGTTTTAAAATATTATCCTGAGGTTGCAGGTCAGTTTTTTGCTGTACATTTCCATATTCTCCAAAGGTGGAAAACAAAAACAATAAAACACACTGGTCTCTTAAGGTGACATTTCCACGTCACACCCAGCTGTTCATATCTCTAACTGTAATGCTTAATGATGTGCTTAAAGTTAAGACCATACATAAGACTGCAGAAGATCGGACCAGGTTTTCATTGCCCATGAGGGTTTATGGTCAGTAGGTGAAGTAGTTATCCTGCTTCTTTTTTTCTTTATTGTTCGGTAGTACAGGGACACTTACCTAAGTATTTCTAATATTTATGTAAGATGGCTTCACAGCTAATGACAAGTGATAGTCCTAATAAAACAAACTTTCTGAATATTTTCTGTAAAATATACTAAAATATCCATAAAAACAAATGAAGGGAAGTTCACCAAGGCTAGACAGAGCAAAATTCTGCTTAAAAGTGGATAATTCGTGGTAGAAAACACAAGACTTTTCCTCCCTATTTGAACATATACGCAATCTGGTGCTGCTTGGACTTTATTTGTGAAATTCCATTAACTGTACTTGTGAGGAAGCCAGAAGAGCCATTAAATGAGTGTAAATCACATACCTGGTACTATGGAACTCATGATGAAATGTTATGTATCCACTTACTGGAGGTATTTTTATTGAATAGCATGGAGTTTGCTCTTGTTTACCAGTCCATTATAGTCAATTAGTTAAAATAATGTTAATTATATTGAGATCACACATACATCCTTATTCATAAAACACTGTTGTTTTTCTAAGCATATCTGGGTTATGAGATCCTCTGTAGGTGTGATTACTTCAGCATGAGTTGCATCTCAACTAATATTTTGCTTTTTTCAGACAAACTTCGGCGTATACCTGATGAACCAGCCCTTGAGCTCATCCTTTCCAGACACTTTGTCGGTTGGGTCTCAAGTACTTCCAGTGTTGAAGGAGAACACAGAAATTCAACGCCCAACGTCCAGTGAAGAAAAATGTTCAGGATAGATTCCCTGGAAGGGATGATAATTATATGCAACTCTAGGGAAATGTCAGTAGTCAGTTATTCAAAAACAAAGAAAAATCTTCCACTCATTTTCTTCTGGTTTGAGTCTTTTAATTTTCTGTTTGCAGTAAACACTATCAGATGGCAGTACCCTTCATAATTATACCTCACCTACATGTTTTTGGTTGTGATTAGGTTACAGCAGCCATAACTCTATTTTGCTCAATTGCTTCAGGATGCAACAGGTCTGATCAAGTTTTAGTAGTGGATGACTCCCAAAACAAGCCCAACAGTGTTATCAGAAACCCGCATCTCAATGAAGGGAAGTAAACACAACAGTAGTACTACTTCCTTATGCTGCTTTGTTAAAATCATGTTTGGGAGAGAAGACACAGGACGTGCTTTATGAACAATGTGTGTGAGGAGGGGATAGTGGAAGAGTGACAAGAGAGTAGCAGCCCTTTCAAGATGATGTACAGACAGTCTGGAAGCACAGGAGAAGAAGGAATTGGCATTGAGAAATGTATCACACACTTGGGAAAAAGTGTCTTAGAATGCCAGAAAGGGATAAAGCTCAGTGACGGCTCGGTGTGCCTTTAGAAAACACATTCCTAGGAAGCAATTTCATCCATTTGTCCTCAACATCTTTTTCTCATTCCCTCTTGCCACTTTTCCATCTGATCCATTTTGTGCGATGACTTCCCACATGCGTGTTTCCTTACCTATTTGTGGATGTTGACACATTTTTTTCTAATCAGAGATTTCTCAACTAATGCAGTCATTTCTGTATGAGCTTTGTTTATGATCAGCAATCTCAAATGGCCAAAATGTTGAAACATCCACTTGAGGGAACTATTAAAAGTCTGAATGCTTCTCCATCCTGAATAGGTCAAAGCTGGTTTTTTTTTTTTTTTCCCAATTCCATGTTCTAGTTCTAGGGCATTTTATAATGTCCTTCTTAGAAGGCTTTTGAGTTCTTTATTGCCCTAAACATGATTCATGCTTTCTGATTGTCTAGAAGCTTGAACTTAGTCTGATACATCAGTTCTGGTGAAAATAATAAATAAAGCCATGCATTTAAAAAATAAAATAAAATAAAAAAAGAGAGAAGATGGAAAGTCAGTGTAATGCAGGACTGAACATATTGAGGCCAGGTGTTTTATGACCCCTAGCATGTGTCCAGTCAGCCACAGAGCAATTTCATGCTTCCAGGAAGTCCTTCTGGAAGAGGAAATTCTCCTAGTTTGGTGCTTTATTGCCAATTGGGATGGGAAATTTTCGCCCCATTAAAAGCACTGTCAGCGCTCTTATCCAGCGTGATTTAGGTCTTCCTTGAGGCGGTTTTGGCTCAAACTGTGTGAAAGCGCTTCTGGCTGAAGCAATCCTTGAGTTGTTTGATTGCAGCCCTAGAAGGGAGAAGGTGGCTTTGTGAAAGACTTGGTCAAACAGTTGCTCTGAAAAGGGAGCGATCATCTCAGAGCCGCATACAGTGGGAAAAGGGAAGGGCATCACCCAGTGTGAATCAGAATTCAGAAGGCAGATAGTCTTTTTTCTTTTCTTTCTCTCTCCTTTTTTTTTTTTTTTTCCCGTTCTTTTGAAGAACTGGTTTTACTCACTTGAGCTGGAACAGACTGTTATTAGCCTCTCGGCAGAGCTTTGTAATGGAAATGAAGAGAGACACTATCTGTTTCTTACAACCTGCCATAAAATACATGGAAAGAGAGAAGTGTTTTGTATGTATGTAAACTGAGGACCGGTTTTGAGAGTTGTGCCTTCTGCTTCAGAGCCCAAGCAATGCTCCTTGATGTCTGCTTTGAAAAGCAAGGTTTTATCTGCCTAGTAGTCAATTATCTGATGTTGTAATGAGCAGGCTTTTTGGAACCTTGAAAAGCAGTTTCCTGGCATCTGAATCTCTTAACTGTTTCACACTTTGCCCTTCTGTTATGCAGAACGTTGTTTTGTTGGATAAAAAGCCAGCACAGCTCTGGCAAATTTAATATGAAGAGACCTGCTGTATGCTGACCTTCAGGTGATCTCTGGTGCTTTTCCCTGTCCTCTTCACCTCACCAGCATGTCATTTGTTTAGAATGGCACAGAAGTTAGAAAAGGAAATTGAAAGCTAACCTCAGCAAGCTCTGTTTTACTTGTTATTGGATTTACTACAAAATAAGTCACTTTGGTACACAGTAGTTTGACAAATACTCTTTGTAAATTGCCTTAATGCAATGTATGATAACTGAGGATGAGAGGATTTGAACTTTAAAAATGTCATGCTTGGTCATTCTGACCTATTATTTACAGACAATTACACTTCTTCTCTCCTGTGGCCTAGTAATATTAGATCAAGAATAATTCTGTCGTTTTACAGGGGAAAAAAATATTTCCTCTGATGTATGAACATTCTCATTAATATATTCTGTGCATTTCCCAGAAGGAACATCTTCATGCTATAGTGATGGGAAATGTCAGTGCTCCAGACTGATGGAACAGGCATAAGGAATGTTTCGTCTCAACAAAGAATAATATTTCCCTTCTAGTAAGTGGAGTGTCACCAGCAGTCTTTCCATCAATGAAGACAAATTCTTCTCGATGTGAATACTTTGTGGAAAATCTTAAAGTAGAAGGGGTCATATTTAAATGGCATGCACTGGAGGTTTTGCAGAAAAAAGTCCCTCCTGTAATGTGAAAAAAAATCAAAGAAAGGAGAAACTTACCGTAGTACAAACCAAGGTATTACATGAGTGAAAAGGGCATAAACACTTCAAAATTGACTCTGGAACAGTCTGCCTGGGGAGGTGGTTGAATCACCATCCCTGGAGGTATTCAGGAAATGTCTAGATGTTGTACTAAGGGACATCATTTAGTGGTTTAGTGGGTAATCTTGGTGGTAGGTGGACGGTTGGACCAAATGATCTTAGAGATCGTTTCCGACCTTAATGATTCTATGACTCTATGAAAACACTGTGTATATTACACAGAAAGATTAAATGTTCTATGGGGAGGAAGGGGTGGTCACTTCTCAATGTTCAGAGTATATCGAAAAAATACAATTTCATATGTATGCAGACTCTAAGTTCTCTCATTGCTGCAAAATCTTTGGACTAATTGCAGATATATATTTACCCTGTCTGGGTAAGGAATCTACTTAATACAGCATTTCCTGAGTGCTATATGTAGAAAGTCCTCTGCATATTTGAAGCTTATATTTCTTTACAATAAATTATTCAGACACATTCCATATTCTGTTGGACTTAACTCCTCAGATCTCAAGGCAAAAATGATGATTATTACAAGCTCCAACAATAGCCAAGAGGCTGTAGAACAGAAATCACCGTTTTTAGGACAAGCCTCTGAATTATGTTCACTGATATGACTAAGATAATTCAGACACATTAGGATTTATATATTTTTGATGGCTTGCTTCAAAATGTGGTCAAAATTTTTCGTCAGCCTTCTGTCAAAATCATACATAAATCAGAAGTAAAGACCACATAAATAACTTGATTATTGTTCATAAATTACGGAGATTATGCTCTACATTTCTTCTTCAGACTGTTTTCTAGCTTTCTTGGATCAATAAATACCTATTGCGCTTGACTTGTGACCAGTGTTGCTTGCATTCTTTCCCTTTGAGCTCATGAGATGCCAGGTTCTGCTTGGAGGCACTGCTGGACTCACTGGGTGAGGCTGTGGCTGACTGGAGGGATGTCTCATCGCTGTTGGGATTTGCAGGTGAGGTGTTCCTCTGCCTAGTCAGCATGCCAATCAGTTGCATGCTCAACTCAGGCCCTGCACAAAATGCAGTGATAATCACCAATTTCCTGTAATCTTTCTAGAGGCACTCCTGTTGGATCTACTGCTGCTATCCAGAGGTTAGGAGGTCAGAGCCCTCACTGAGAGCTCTGGGGAAGAGTGGGTCCATTTCCCTCCGCTGTTCCTTCAGCAACCCAGCTCAATCTTTCCCCCTGCACAAACCACCAGACAGTAGGCCAGACTGGGGATCTAACAGGAGTGGGTGTGTGGGGGAACCACGAGGAAGGCCTATCACTCTCTTCTCATGAGGGGTACAAGGAAACAATCTGTGTGATTCATTGGGCCAGAGAGAAAGGGCCACGAACACAACGAGACAGGATCTGGGTGTGACTCTGTAACCCAGTAGGTAGGTGGATCCTATGGCGCTGAAAGATGGATGTCCCTGTCCCAGTGATTACACAGCTGTCATGAGGTGGCCACTTAGATAAACATAAGAGAAGGGAGAAGGCCGGGTGCTCCTCCCCTCTGCTGGGCATGTGAGCCAGCAGAATCCAGAGGCAGATGTCCTTCCTTGGGCCATCAGCATGTCACTGCAATGTGGAACTTGGAAAGAACAGATGGGAACGCCCCAGGTGTGTTTTGGAATAGGCCATCGCAGCAGTTGTGAGTGGAGTCCTCTCAGACAGATACAGGAAATGAACTCACATTCTGACTGCCTGCTAGGTGCACCAGCCTGAAGAAAGGACTTAGGTGTGCTCAAGCCTACAAATCAGATTCAGAGAGTTCAGAATAAGTCATCAACAGAGAGGTGGCTCTTAAGCAAGGTGTCATTTAAGATGCCTCCACTCCCTCCCTTTCAACTCAGCTTGATGGCTGCTGTGGGTCCCTCTCAGTGGAAAAGAAAAAGGGCAGGTGCCCTGTGTTGGGAGGTAACTCACTCAGCTGCAGGCAGGGAGAGATGTTAGGGAGGCTGGGTGTGGGATTACCTATGGGCATCGTTGCCATATGCCATCACTGCTTATGAGGTACACTGGAAATCACTGTGATTATCAGAGAAATACCTGTCACAGAGAAACTTAGTCATTTTTCTGCTTTGCTAAGTAATCCTGGAAGGATGGTAGTCAGGAGTTGTGCTCTTGGGGGACAGACTATGGCAAAGGCAGGATGGGGAAAGGGAACAAACAAACGAAAAACCACAAACTGTGACATTTGCCACCAAGAATTGCTTAGGGGTTTCTCAAATACCCAGAAATTATGACACAATATGAGAAATGAGAGGAATTTAATTTAAAAGACACAAAAGAAGCGGCTACTACAGTGTTGCTGGTATTCTGTCACTGATGTGCCCTTTTTGAGTTACTGTTTGCTAGCTAATTAACAGACAGATGAGAGTATTGGTGAGGGTTGTTAGCACGATCTTCATAGAGCTGCTTCACGGCAAATTTGAAATGACACTGATCTCAAAAGGAGAGCCACTTGCTTTGCATGGCACACGCACAGCCTATAACTAGATGCGTTTCTATGTTAATCCCAGTTTCTGCTATGAGCCCATCTATTCCAGACTTGCAAGCAAAACTTTTCAGCACAATGCAAACCTGGACATGAACATCATCTTATCCCAGATAACCAGTACACTCCATCTTTAAGCCCATCTCACGTTTTCTGCTGTTTGTCAGAGGTAAGTGTCTCATCTAGGTTAAAGTACTCTGGCTAGGATTTGCAGTGCAGGGATGGCTCCTCAGACCAGAAGTGAAAGCACCTTTCAGTTTCTGAAAGGGCTGTGTTTCCCATAAGGCTGTGTTTGAAAAGCCAGCCATGATCTAATGTCAAATCTGTTGTTTTCTGGTACTTATTAGGGAGTGATCAGATAAGGCCATTGAAAGTGGGTGAGCTGCTATTTCGCAAACCAAATCTAAAAGACTATAGAAGGTGCTGCGCTGCTGGACCCTACTCGCTTCTACAAATGAAGAAGATTCTCTGAGGTATCCATCATTGTCTTCATGAATAGAAATACCTGTGTGTTGTATATTGGATATCTGTATTTTCACTGGTTTATCCAAATGCTATGGACTGCGGCTAATCCTCAGAGCCTTTGTACTTGGTGCCACATTCAAAAAAAATTTCAATTTGGAAGCCCTTCAATACTGAAATTAAATTGAACTTGCCTGGCACCAAATGTTTGTCTTTATTCGGTTTTAAGGAACAAGAATGCACAATTTGTGTGTTTGACTTGAAAACCAGAGCTCAATGTAATGATTTAAAACACTTGAAAACAAAAAGCTCTCACCTGAGCTGGTTTATCTATCTGTCAGTACTTTTAAAAAGCTGCAGTGTTCCTCAGTAATTTACCACGACTGTCTAGCAAAATACAAAAAAGAACTAAGCTAGAGGAATAGGGCACGGCTTGTGAATACTCATGTTCTGGGAGAGTTTATATCACTCATCTACCTATTTTCAAGCACAAGAAGCAGAACAGTCTAAAATATTTTCATTTTAGTCTTGGAAGGTCACCTTGGAAAGGAGCATACATGTTTTTCTGATGGATCACAGAATGTGGCACCCCACCTTTTGCATCAGATCCACAGTAGCGCAACAAAACGGCTGATGTCTGTGCAGGTAGAAGCAGTCGTCAAAGGTGAAAAAGTGCAGAATCAAGTTTTGCAACATAACTTATTACCTCTCTCCTTCATCATACACTCTGGAGCAGCTTACAGCAGACAGTTGATATCTGAGCAGCTCCCAGGAGTGCAGACCCAAGACCAGAGCCTATGCCCTTCTCCAGACACTGCGTGATCCATTCCCATGTTCCCCACTCAAAATTTTTCCCAGGGACACTGTCTGGAAACCACTGTCAGCCCCTGCTGCAGAGCAAAGATTTCATGTCATGACCAGAGATGCTTAGACAACTAAAACCCAATAGACATTGCTAATTTAGCTTGCTGAGCTCAACGGGCTTACAGTTAGCTAGTTGTGCATGATTTTATACTAGGGAAGTACTTTGTCAAGTTCTCATGCTATTTTATGTTCTCTTGTACTGGCATAATGGATTTGTTTGGATTTCATTCAATCTCTCGTGACTTTCCCACTGGCACGATGTGGTAGTTTGGAACTATTTATGGACAAAGTGAGGAATATGTCAGGAAGAGAGAGTCTGACATTTCATTGAGTGGGTAACCTGAAACAATTGGTTACATTAGGCAAGCAAGATTGAGGGTTGTGTGTACCAGAGGCTTGCCTGAAATCCAAGTGTATTTCTACGAGACTTTATTTCAAAGTGTAAAAAACATTACAAGCCAGCAACCATGTATTTTAGAAGCTATGTATCATTTAAACAAAATCATCAAGTATTACAATTAGCATATCTATCTGCACTTTTATTAGACAAATATTTTGTTTCAAATAAGAACATTTGGACCAGGAGGGTCATTGAAAGCCCTGTTGTATTTCTTCTACTTTCTTCCTGTTATCAGCCTCAAAATATTGATAGGCGAAGTATTTTCAAATAATTATTATTTCAACTCTGTAAGAAGAATTTAGCCTTGAGAAGACCAAAACACTACACAGATTTGTGAGTTTAAAGACTGCAAATTAGCTGTACAATGATATTACATGATCAATTATTTAGAAAAAATGGCTGTGACATTCATCAAAAAAGAAAACCAAGAGTGATTCAGCAGTTAGAGCAGATGTATAGAGTCTGTCATTATGTTATCTGCGGAGAGGAATGCTTGCTGGAAGGCAGTTCCCTTAGCACACACACATCTCTCAGAAACTGCCCATACTAGGAAATTTTCCTATGTATTGGTGGCTATTTTCTGAAGTCTCTGACAAGGAACTTTATGCCACAAGGAACAGGTAGAGATAAAACAGGCAAGTGATATCAGACAGCAAGTGCCAGAAGGCAGTGAAATAACAGAATATTTTTTGCTGTCTACAGCATCCTCTATAGGCAAGAAGATCAAAATTGGGTCTAGAAAGAATATGAAGTGTTGTTTGAAGGCTGCCCCAGCTTCAGGGCTAGATCCATTAGCTCAGGGCTGTGTCAAGTGAAGTTCTGAGTATCTCCAACAAATTCTCTAGGCAACCTCTTACTGTGCTTTTCCTCTCTCCTGGTAAAGACATTTTTTCTGGATCTTCTCAGAAATCTGACTTCTGACTGTTGCCTCTTATTCTTGGGCTGTACTCCTTTGAGAGGACTCTGGTTCAATCTTCTTTCTATCCCTCACCTATAGGCAATTGTGCCCTCTGCCTTAGCTTTCTCTTCTCCAGGCTGGAGAAACCTGGTTCCCTCAGTCTCTCCTCCTGCGTTGTGTGCTACAGTACTCAAACCTTCATTTCCAATAAAAAGTATGATGAGTGATTTCAAATACACTTTGCTGAATGCAGGGATATTTGAACCAGACAACCCAACAAATCAACTCCTGAGCAATAGCACTGAGTGGTGTTCACCATTCACTCTTGTGCTGAATAAGAGAGAAGGGCCAAACAGCTCACGCAGGTGCTATTTCCCACGCAAGTGGGGTCAAGATGGTGTTGTAAGAATGAATTTAGAGACCTGGCTGCAATACATCCACTTCTGCTTCTCAAAGACTGGCTCTGAAGTTAGTTTACATTAACACTGAGTTCGGGATATGAACCTATTATCACTGACTTGCTGGTTGATTCCCTTTTTGACTCAGCCAAGGCAAAGGTAGCAGGTTTTTTTTCTGTTCTTTTTCATTTGATTGTTTGCTTTTTAATACATTTTTCACAAAGCTGGAATCTGGCTGAAATCTTGGATCTATTGAAGTCAGTAGAATTTAACTGCTGGGTAAGCTCCAGCCTCCCCTAGAAGTCTGGAGGTGATCATGTTTGCTTCCCTTAGTGTAGTCTAAATGGATCCCCACAATATTATGAAAGCTACTGTGTGACTGAAGCATTTCCATTTCAGTATGCCCAATTTTGGATATTTAACAGATGTGATTTTCCAGAAGTATGAGCTGAGAGCTCAATAAAATCTGGGTTGATTAAACAGCACAACAGCCAAATACCCACTCAGCCCAAATACTTCTGAAAGTTTAGACAAATAGGTACCAATTCCTAATTTACTAAATTAACTGCATCCAAAAGCAGTTAATCGGCTTTCTCATTGCCAACAGGCAAAAGGAAGTTGACAGCTATTGACAACTGTATCCTTCTCCCTTTAGCACATACAGTGTAAAAGGTGTGAATCAGGCAGAATAGGTCAATGAGATTTTCAGGCAATTGTGGGAATGAAATAAGAGCTGAATAATTGAGCAATCTCATTTTATTCTTCCTTGCACCTGGCATATTTGCTTGTCACAGTGCAACCCGTGTATGAAAAGCATAATCATATGAAAGCAGAGAATCCTTCCTCAGTAGCCTTCTGAAATTCAGTAGCCTTCTGAGCTCATGTGATGAATAACCTACATGGATTTCAAAGCAATGAAGAATCAGAATCAATAGGATGTATTTTTTGAGAAGAAGATGTATAGCCAAAAATCGTTGTCTGCTGGGGCTGCAAAGCCAGAAATCATTTCCACAGATTTTGGATTTATTTTTTTTTTGGTTTGATTAAGCTAAGTGTTTTATAACTTTTATAGGATGTTAACAAGTCAATCAACATTTCTGGCTATTCTGGGTTCTTCCTTTGGATGCAATATCCTCATGTTCATATTAACTAGCTGAGCTACAGGGCAGCTGCACAGGCTGGGCTCCTCCAGCAGACAACTTGGAAGATCCCAATAATTCAATATTTGTGGTGAAACAATTGATAGTGAGGATGAATGTGATCCCAGTACATTATAGAAAGATAACAAAATGGAGGGAGGGGAGTCCTGGAGAATTTATCGAGACAGTCCCTCAGCCCCAGACCAGCACCAAGTATATTCACATAACTCCCGACAGGTGCTCATCCAACCAGATGACGGGACCAGAAAGGATCCCTACTGCTATTATCATTCAGGCTTTCAAGCTGTAGCTGCATCTGAGGGTTGGTTTTCAGCTCTTGAGGGAAGCCAAGCCAGGAGCTGTGGTGACCACACCACAGACTGTATCTTTGCTGATGGGGCATCAACCCCAAGGGTCTGAGCTGTCTGGGCAGACCTGGGGGCAGGTGACAGGCTCCAGCATGACAAGCTGGGGAATGAACCAGGTCCATGGTCCAGGGCTCCAGCCCTGAGGAGCAGAAGACAGGGCAGGAGGTGTCTGAATCAGCTCTGCAGGGCAAGGACAGGATGGTGGCTGTGGCCTGATGCCTGTTGATGGGCCTGAACCTAAAAAGAGCTGTTCTTGAAGACACACGCATCTCTATGTGATAGACACTATAATTTTCCACCAGGCCAGAAAGCAGCAGGAACTACTTTGATTTAAAGACCCAAATGGTCACTTTTTTTTTTTTTCTGCACAAGCAGTCATTGAGGCTGCGGTTAGTCGGCTTCAGGGCTTTTCCCTGTATTTTTGTTTCTGTCAAGTAGCTGGTGTGCCCTGGGGTGGCACTCATGATAACTCCTTTCTCGCTCTTTTATTAAATAACTGAAAATGGGAACTTTTGTCTTCCATGGGCTAACACGGTCACGCACACAGGCTGCTGAAGACTGCCTGAACCACTCTGTGCCCAGAGGCTTGCACACGTGTAGGCTAACGTGCAAAGGGCAGCTCTCGATGAAGAGGTTTTGCCAGTCTGCTCAACTGGATCTTATAATCACCACCACGCCGTCAGAGATCTGAGAGATTTCTATTGCCATCCTCCCTGTACTTGTTATTTCTCATTCTTGTATTGCTCATCCTTTAACAGCAGGGCTTCAGCTGTTCTTAAAATTTCCAAAGTGGCATATAAAAAGGAAAATCCTTGTCAAACAGATGTTTACCAGCACTGATTGATGCTCTTGTAGGAGATAATGTCACCTGAAGAGGATCAGTTAGAAGCATTACTCTTTCCTTCATCATAAATCTCACTGAAGCAGGTATGAAACTTGAAAGAAAGATAAATGAGTCTCGTTAGGAGGAATGAGGTGTGATTAAACAATAGGGTACAGAAGGGTAGGTGACATATCAGGCCAGCGCTGAGCTGGGGACAACTCATCTAATTGTCGCCAGCTTCCCAGCCCAAAGGAGGGGTAATTCAGAAGCTAAACGTAGGTCCTGAGGAACACCATCACAATGCTAAAAGTCTGGCTTTGGAGCATCAATCACGCTGATCCCTAAAAGTGGACTTGGAAGAACCCCTGATCTTACAATTGGCCTGACTGATGGCAGCTCACGATCCGTCGTGTTCATCTCTCGTTGACTGCATCTTGTTGACTTCCACAGAGATGTGACCCCGCTAATATCAGCATGCCCATCAAGAAGCAAAAGCACAGTGAACAATTTTCTATTTTTGATTTCTATAAATGGCAAATTTGATTTCAAAAGAAGTAGGACAGAGCTACTTGCTTAATTATACTAAGCTCTGCCCACTGAAATGTAATGGAAATTCATGTGAAGCTCCATGTACTGCTTTAGCCTGCCATGCCTGAAGCTGGAAGGAGGTATTACTTTCCATCTAGTGAAACAAGAGCAGTACTCATTTTTCTCATAATCTCTTTGAAGCATCTCTGCCTGAGGCAGAGGCTACAGTCTGAAATGAGGCATTTTAGCACACAGTGTCAACAACCTTGTGCCTAGCGCTGCACTGAGCCAAATAATTGCTCCACCGTGCCATGTCCTGCTGCTTACCCAATGCACTCTGATGCAAGAGAAAGTACCTGGGAATTGCTTTTCATGTTTGACGACGGTGAGTGGCATAGCAGCCTCTACTGCATTGTGTACAGCCAGGGCAGCTCTCTTTTAGCTGAAGGTCAGCAGATCTAATTTTCTATGTCCTTTCTACATGGGTGAATTCACACTTGCCCACTGTGGTCACCTTTTTTCTGCTTCATCCCACATACATTGCTATGTACAGTTGCTGTGCCACTCCTGCCATGAACACATCATTGCTAAGGGCTGCAAAACACATATCAGATTTCACCAGAGCAGAGCCATCTTACCCCTGCTCTATCAGCTGCAGTTTTCAGGCTGCTCCAGTACCTTGTAGCCTAGATCTCTTCCTGCTCCTGTACTCCAGGTTGAAGCAATTGCTCCATAAATTGCTGTTTTGCCCGTGGCTCTTGTTTGCTGGCCTCTTACCCATATGTGGAGATTTGTTGGTCTACAGGACCAAGACCTGCAGCTGAGCCTGCTTGCAGCCCCTTGGGGAGCTGAGAAGGATGCTAGGGCTGGTGAAAGAGGGCAGCCAGCCCCACAGGGAGTGTGTTGGGCTGTGCAGCCCGGCACCTCATAGCCCGGTTCTCCACCGAGCAACCTGCTTCATAGACCTGCTCAGGTCTGAGGTCTTGGGAGTTACAGAGCTTAAATAAGATCTGTAAACTCCACGTGGCCTAGGACCTGTCCTGTTCCAGACCTGGCTCTGAGGGCTACTTATATCAGTTTTTTTGTTTCTTTGTTGTTGTTGTTGTTTTTTGACTCTGCTTTTTCAGGTAAAAAACCATACACAGGTGACAGGACTTAATAATTATCTTAATTTTCATAATCTAAAGGCTCTGCTTTCTGTAGAGAAAGAATAGGTATTCTCTTGGAATAGGGACAGACTTGTATTTAAATCCCCTGAAGCAAGATAATTGAGCCCCAAACTTTCATATCCTGGGTCAGTATTTGGAATGGCAAGCTCTGCAAAAGAGATCCTGCAGGTGTTTCTTGTCTATGAAACATCCACAGGGCTCTGTGGGACCAGAAAATAACTCAGGATGGAGGAGGCCTCTGGGGTTGGCACCTTGTCCATCCTCCAGATACCTCTTCCCCAGAATGCCAGGCAGGGGTCCCCCCACTGCTGTCCATTCTTGTCATTGCACAGAGAGAAGTAGAAATGAGACACTGCAGTGAAATATTTGCAGGGGCAAGGTGGAGTAGGTGTCATCTTTCAGGAAGGGAAAAGAGGGAGAAGTTGAATGGCAAAAAGAGCATGCCAAAGTTAGATCTCCCAGTCACCTTCTTGAAACCTCTTCATTTGGTTGACTACTTACGATCAATACCAAAATACATTAAACAAATTAAGTAGAAAGTAAAGTGGATTTCTGCACAGTTCCTCTAGATGGCAAACTTTATCTCTTCTATTTATCTTATCTTTTCCAAAGCAAATACATTTAGCTGGAAAAAACACCCTACACTGCTGAGACCATTTGGTCATTTCTGGAATATCAGTTCCTAGAGTCATAACCAAACTGCTGTAGGGAAAAGAAAGTGTGGATTGTATATCAGGTCCATGAGAAATGTGTTTATTGGTTGGAAGGTATAATAATGAAATTTTGTTTGATGGACGATATATTTTGCAAACCTCCTTACTGCACCTAGTGATGAAGATGCTGTCCACTTCAATGCCAGTGGGATTTTGCTGTACTAGGTGTGAGGAAAGTCTCTCTTTCTGCCCCAGCTTTTCTCGGTGTTAATGCTGATCGTGACTTCCACTGTGGCCAGTGAGGAGCAAGCATAAGGAATCTGAAATAGAGTGAGGAAATCAGCAATAACTTTGCCCTGAGAGCTGATCCTGATCTAACACCTGTATCATTAGTGATGACTCCAATGGACTTCTTGGCCTAAAATTACTGTAAGATGTCTGGTCTTTAGGTGCCTTCAATATTTGCATCTTAGGTAGGAATGTGATAGATAACAGCTATTTTGAGGCCTGTGTTGTCTTTTGAAATGTTGTAAAGTAAGCATGATGGTAGTGTTGGGACATAGAATTGTATTACAGACTTCATGCTATTAAATGATTTACTGGGAAGCAAGACAGCCAAGAATCATCCCCATATCTCTGTCTGGAAATTAGAGTACATTCCCAGGCCTATGCTTCATACAACAGAAACAAAACTGTAAAAGTACCCTTGGTAATTATGAACACTCCAGTCTAGCAATGTATCACCGGTGTAAAGAGGTTTTTATATGACAGGAGTTGTCATACTACATTTTCTGTGGACACATTAAATGATGTCTGCAAAGACTGACGCTTGCATCCAGCACTCAGATGTTTGCATCTGTTCTGTATGGCTCAGACTGTGTTTCTTCATCTACATGAACCAGTTTACAAACTCCTTCAGGGAGACACCCCCTCATCATCTCCCAGCTGTATATAGCATTTTGTCCAGGTGTCATAAATGGAATATTTCATCAGTTCTCTTAGGAGATTCTTCTGTAACCCTGCTGTGGTTAAATCCAGCAGGCAGCTGAGCACCACACAGCTGTTTCCTCACTCCCTGCAGTGGAATGGGGGAGTCAGAAAAAGATAAAACTCATGGGTTGAGATAAAGACAGTTTAATAGGACAGAAACGAAGGGAAAATAATAACAATAGAATATACAAAATGAGTGATTTCTCACCACCTGCTGACCGATGGTCACCCAGTCCCTGAGCAGTGGCAGCACCCACCCCCAGCCAACTCTCCCAGTTTTATAGTTCGGCATGATGTCATATGGTATGGGATATCCCATATGGGGCCAGTTTAGGTCAGCTGTCCTGGTTCTGCCACCTCCCAGCTCCCTGTGCCCCCTCAGCCCCCTCAATGGCTGGGCAATTGTAGAAGCTGAAACGTCCTTGGCTCCATGCAGCACTGCTCAGCAGCAACTAAAACATGGGTGTGTTATCAACATTGTTCTCTATCTGAATTCAAAACATGGCACCACACCAGCCTCTATGAAGAAAATTAACTCCATCCTAGCCAAAACCAGTACAGACCCTAATGATCTATATGGCAAAGTATCATTCAGTTTAGGTTCGGGCTGCCCCACTTGCAGCTCATTATTTACTATTACATCCCTCAACACCTCATTACTTACTATTACATCCCACTCCTTGTTCAAGTTAAGTGCACTGTCATGCCTCTGGCTTGACTGTAAGAGTCTCAGACTACGGACTTCTATTTCGTCTTTAATATTTCTGAGCAATCTTTAAGCATTGTACGTATACACAGCAATCCTAGCCATGCTGTTTGTTCTGCCTGAAGTGATTTGTTCTTTCTTTGCCTTTTCACCCTTCAAACACTCTTGTCCTAGCTATGGCCTAGCCTACTCGTGCTATCTTCATTGTCTTATATCAGTCTTCCCAGCCTGCAGAGCATTGCTGGGATCACCTGACCTCCCTCTGACTGAGGAGTTGCCTTCTATCAGAGGGATGCTCAGACCTCTGTGTACTTTTACTTGTCACAGCTCGGTCAAGTCACCTGGAATGTTTCTTATCTCACCTCTCTGATGAGATGCCTCCTCAGTCACTTCCTTCTGCTGCCATGTGGCATTTCATGATCATGTCCCTGACAGCACCTCTTCCTCCTGCTTTGAGCTTCCCGCCTTTCACTTCCCCAGTGACTGCCTGCCCTAGGTAATGAAGTGGTTCTTGCACAACTTGGTCAAGGAACCAAGAGACTTTTCTTCATTTCCTCCACTTAGAGTCACAGTACACCTCTGAGAAATGTGCTTGACCTCAGACATGAACTGTCCCCTAAAACAGCAGCAGAAGTGGGTGAATCTGATTCCTCTTTTTTCTTTCTGAATCACATGGTTGAAGGATAATGAAAAGGAGAAAGTGTCATGCCCTTATGTCAACACAAAAAATGCATGAAAATATAATTTTGGTCACCACTACCTATCTATAAATGCGACTGAAGTCTTGTGTTGTCCAAAACAACATTTTTCACTCTATTTTGACAAGAAATCTGGCTGGATCTCATCCAACAAACTCACTTTTCTCCTAATTTTTTTTTGTCCTAGTTTTACTGCTAAAGGAGAAAAAAAAAATCACTCTGACTGGCTCTGCTTACAGGCCAGGACAGACCAGGCGTGAGCCTGGGCACGTGGTGCCCCAAGGAGACATTTCCTCCCTCCCCGAGGCAGCAGCACAGCACATCTTTCTGGGTAATCCACAGATAAACAGCCCTCCCTGTTCCCTGCTGCTTACAATTTCATATCCTCTATGTGCGTGTTTAATTCATCCCTTTAAACTGATGCAAAATGGTGAGGATCCCTGCTCTCTATCTCTCAGCTCCTTACCATGACTGATGATAAACAATTCGCTAATCCCTTCCCCTGGTATGAGATGGAGATGTACTGTGGTACCAAGTTCTCCAGACCCCATCAGTGTGCCCTTATGCAGATGGCCTTGGTCTTATATCATGAGAGAGAGGAATAGCCAACCTCTGAGTGGCCTATTACACGCCAGCAAGAGAATTTGAGAAGAGGATATATCTCCTCATAGATTTCTCTCTGAAATATGCCATGGTTGCTGTGTACTGCTGCTGAGCATTACTCAAGTTTAGGCTATTTTTTTCTTCCCTTGTTCTTCATCCTGGTAATTTGGATACAGAGTAATCATCCCCACCACCACTTTGTAGGCACTTTTATTTCCTTTCTTGTTCACATTATTTGGAAGTAGATCTGTGAGTGGTGCCTGAATATTTATATTTCTTGTGTTGAATTTTTACAGCATCTTCGAGTCAGAATCAATGGACAGACCCTGAGGAAATTATTTTTGGCCTGTATTTCTACTCACAAAGGAGTAGATCATGCAAACCAAAAACATCCGTACTTCCTTCGCTCTGGGCTATTCCCTGGGCTGGAGTAGGCCCAGAGGCCAGGATGTCTCACAGGGAGCTTAGAGCACAGAGGCTATGCTCTGCCTTTGTGGGCTGCATAAGCATTTGCATAGGTATGTTCTGCTGGATGGGAAGCAGGAGGAAGGAAATGGGCAGGTAGGATCTTCCTTTTCTTAGAGTGGACAATGAGTCTGTGAAAATTTGGGCTCTTATTTTAATCATCTCCCTTGCATTGCTCAAACGAAGCAGTAGCTTAAGCATAGCATCTGTAAAATCTGAGCTCAGGTTCTGCTGTCTCCCTCATTAAATGTGTAGTGGTGTGAAGGGCTGCAATTCTTCGTGTGCTGAGTCCATCGCCAATTTTTTAATGAGAAAAAAATATTGGCAATGGATTTTAAGAACTCTGTATAAATACATGTGCATAGATATGAGACTTCTCACAAATTAGAAACGTCTCATAATGCTGATCAAATGGGGACTTGGAATAAAGAATTTCTTTACCTACCACAATAACAAATGTGTTGGATGCCTTAACCTAAGCTATACCACAATATATATTGATGACTATGTATCATACTTCTAAATGTGTAATGAAGACAAGCTAACAAATCCTGCACCTCTGGAAAAGCCATGCTTTGCAAATTCAGTCTATACATAATCTTAAACTGCATTCATGCTGATAACAAATGCTAAATGTGTTTTGTGACATAAAGGGAGAGAATGGCTGCTGGCAGGCTGGCATTTGCAAAGAGTCCATCCCTAATCTGCTCTTCAGTGCATGACCTACATCTTGTTGCTATCATTCTCCTTTTCTTTGAGTGATTAACATTCATTACATGAAGCTTTTCTAAGCAGAACCCATCCTACAGTGCGCCTACTAAGTACCAAGTGCTTTTGGCTGCTTGCATTCTGTTTCCTGTTTCCCAAAGCAGAACCATCACAGATTCCCTTAAAAACAGCATCATAAACAGCAAGTCAAAGCCGCAGGGACCCCGTACATTTCTTTATCAGAGAGCCAACCATCCAGGTGCTACCACAGTCTTATATTTTCCTATACATAGGATGAGGCAGGGATCATAGACTGGAACCGGTATCTGAAGGGCAGCGCAATACTCACAGCAAGGCCAATGCTGCCAGGTATCACTAGAGCTGTGAAAAGGAAGAGAAATCCCCACTGAATGGCAAACCATGGGTCATAGCCCAGCCTGGACTTCCTTCGTAAAAAGCTCTTCTAATGTAAACAGTGCTCTTCAGGCTTCAGGGAAGCTGACTGGGAAAATGGCTGGCTGTAAGAAGGACTTTTGTTATTACTTGGCCTGTCGGCTCACTCAGCATCTTACATGTCCTCACTGCCTTCTGGTCCGAGTCATGCCATTATGAGTAGATAATTGTGTATTTAGCCAGTAGTTCCTTGGTTAAGACTACAATTTAAAATAATGAAGGAATTTAATTTGTACCAGTGATGCTCCCCATATGAGCTCAACGCAAAGCTATAATAAGCTAATTTATAAGTGACACATATTTCCCTCAAACTCAGCCAAGATGAAAAATATAAAAATGAGAAGAAATGACTGGTTCTGTTCTCATAAGAGCGCATTCCAAAAATAGGATTGAGCTGCTTAAAAATGCATTTGCTGAGGCGTATGAACAATTTGAAAGTTTCTTCATAGTTTTCACAGGCAAAATTAGACCAATTCAAGAATAACTGAGTCACGGGGCATTTTGATTGGCTGTTTCTTAGCAAGAATCTGAAGTAACATGCTCTTCATGCATGCAGTTGGCAAACATTTTAATGGTTTGCAATTTGATTTTTGAGAACTAGTCAAGATGAGGGTTAAGAAGAGGCTCTTTTAGATATGGGAAAATTTCCAAAGCAATCTGGGTCTCCATTTATTAATTGAAGTCAGTGTCAGGAAGCATGTTTTAACACAACCTTCAGGAAGTTGTTTGATTTGTTGTTAGTATAATAGTCTCCTCTTTTCCCTCCAGTATGTACGGCAGTTATATACAGATATTTCTTTTCTCCATGTCCAGCAAAAGCAGAAAAAGGAGCTGCCAACACCAACAAGGAAAAAAGGAAGGTGGTCATTCCTGGAGAAGATGCCTCTCTCTCCTTAATAGCCTGACACAGCAAGGTGGCTGCCCACGGATTAGGAAACTGTTTCCATGGCTCATCATCACTGAAACAAGGTGGCTGCCTTTGGGTTGCCCAAGCGGCCACAGCAGATCAGCCCCAGCACTTCCAGCCCTGCTGACCAGAGTCTGACTCAGGCTTTCCAGGCCCTGGTCACGCCATTGTATCTCAGGTTCACGACAGCAAGCCTCAGCTACCTGTGGTAGGATGATATAAAAAATGCTCTGGTTTCTCATTTTAGGATTATGTAAAACATGCCCTGGTTTCCCTTGGGTGGTCTTTGCCCGAACTGCTCATTTCAGCATTGCTGCCCTAGTGCTGAGCACGTCCCTCTGGTCTCTGCTTCCTGGGGGCTCCCTCCCACCACCTCTTTCCCAGTGACCAAGCTGAAGTCACAGGAGGGTTTCCTTCCATTGGAAACATTATCCTGCCTGCTGGGTGGCAGAGGGAGAAGCTGCACGGATCCTAAGACAGCACCCAATAAAATCAGAATGCCCACACACCGACTGCCGTAATACAGTCAAGTGCAAAGCCCACTTCCTCCCCCAAGTTACCTCACAAAATTGCCCCAAACCTTGCACAGAAATTTTTGTACCAAGAAGGCTATTTAATTGTTTGTGTAAGTACAAACTCAGTTGTGCACACTGTTGTTTGCACATCCTAAAAAAATGCATCATAGCATTTACCTTCTTCTGTACGGTAACAGCAGTACTGGGATTAAAAAAAAATCTACCACATTAAAAGTGATGCAACCCACGTAAATTAGAAACAGTAAATCTTTCCACTGCGTTGACAAAGCAGGTGATTTCCAAGATTCACACACTTTCATGTCAATGTCTATAGTGGCACCTCTCTCAGGCTGGGAATTAAAACATCTGTTAGAATTGGACCAGTTGTCCTATTTTTGACCTTGGGAGGAGCCCAAAGACTGTGGGCGCTTGCAGGGCATCAGGTGAGGAGAGGAAAGGCCAGGAATATTTGCTCTTCGGCACATTCAGCAATGCCCTTCGTTGGAAGGGAAAGAGCCTGGCACCACAAGAAAGAAATTTGCATTCTTTTGACTCTGCAAATGCACGAAGCTTTCTGAATGCAGAGCAATATATCATTTGTTCTAAGAGATCCATCTAACAGGAGCAAAGGTGAGGCTCCTCAGGCATTTACCACAAATTCGGATGTACAGGTTAATTTTCTGCTGCCTTTTCCTGGAAAATAACCGCTCACAACAGACTGAAGGATTTCTAGGTAGCAGCTGCCAAGATGAATTCAATGATATAGTTTTGTTATGAAACCTGTGCTAGGCCATAACTGGAACATTAATGGCAGTCCAGCAACAGCTTAAGACCAGAGATTTTTGGAAAATGGAATTCAGTCACATAAGACATTCTGATATTACCAAAGAGTGGGAGTTTTAGCACAGACTTAGATGAAAAGTTGGTTTCACTTTTAGTTATAGGCAAAATAGTCTCATTTGGAAAGGAAAAACAATTTAGAAGTATTTTTAATTATGATAAAATACTAAAATTCTTAACATAATTTACAGAAAAAGCTAAAATCCTGTAAGAAATTGGAACTCAGTGAATTGAAAAAGAACCCAGCCTCTGTATCCAGCCACTTCCACAGTGCTGAATTATTTTGGTTATTCTTCCATCTCTTCTTTCCCTCAAAACCAAAGCATTTTCTTTTCAAGGAATATATTCTCTTGGAGGCAGCATGCTTGATCACTCCACCGTCCCAAAAAAAAAAAAAAAAAAGCCACAACACTTTTCTGAAGGAGCAGCACTGAGCACTCTGATGTCCCATCTATATTAGCAGTCAATCAGTGCAGAGCAGTAGATCTACAGAGCGTTCACATTCTCTCTGTCTCAGGGTTTTTTACTCTGTGGACAAAATGCGTATTTGTGGCTGGAGGTGAATGCAATTCACACTCTCTTAGATTGAACCAAAGAACAGGATCTGGCAGGGTCGCTTCAGCAAACTCTCCTGAGCTGGACTAAGATGTTAATGCAGATGCATCCCAAATACGAAGCTGACACACGCTAGCAGAAAGTGTCATCAGCTTACATCATTAGCTGCTGAATGATACCATATGCTGAGGGACTCTTGACTACTGAGTTATAATATCCAAGTCATCCTATTAAATTTTATTGTTATTAATGGATCTTTGTTCAAGTACAATCTGCCAGCTGTATTTCCCATTATTTCTTTATGTCTGGTTGTGTATTGCTCAGTAGAAGCTATTAATGGAACAAACATTGTCATAAATCACATGTGGGCTTTGAAACAGGAATGCACAATATACGGTAGTCGTTCAGCCTTCTTCCCAAAGCCCCTGCTGCATTGCACCGGGCTTAGACTGTGCACTTTCAATAATCACTGATGTTTACTCCCAGTAGTGAACACAGAAAAAGATCCCTTTTTCTCAAGGCATATAATAAATGTTAAATAAGAATAGGGTCAAATTTCCTAAAGATTACTTCCTCTTATTCATTTACTCAGCACGAGTGGACCGTCATTCCACATCTGTTTTTCTCTCACTCGTTTACAAACTGTACCTGGTACGAAATGGCATGTCAAAAGAGTCTTAATGCAAAACATTAATGATTTAATTAAAAATCAAATCAATCAAACAAACAAACAAACAAAAAGAACCCCCCCACACAAAAAAAACCTCATAAATAATGGATAGCCAGCACAGTCACTGCAAGAACAAGAACGTACAAGTTATCAAAGTTAGAGTAATGGCACGCTTTTGTCAGTTCACAGATTAACCCACATTATCAGCTATTTTGGTTAGAATTCGGGACTTAATAATTTTCTGAGTTGAGTATTATAAATATTTCTATTGTGAGTAATCACACTGTTAACACAAAACACAAAACCCAAACCCCTCGGCATTAACAGGTAGCTGAGTGTTGTCTGAGCTTCCTCATCCTCACAACCTGTTTTTGTCATACTTACAGAAGGACTAAAACATCTGTCTGCATCATGTTATGGTAATGCCTCATGCTGCGTTCATCTTCGGTTGGATTTCTTGCTGGTTTTGAGTTGAGTGTTTACAATTCACGCTTAATCAGCCAATGTGCTGTGTGAGGAGTAGGCAAGTTTTCTATGCCTGTCTTGAAACTAAAGTCTGTTTTTTAACTCCTGGTAACTCGTACACAACCAGTATAACACACTAGAGCAAAATCCAATTCTTTATATCAGTATGCCAGCAGAAGTAATGAATGTCAAAGCACTTTCATGAAGTCGCAAAAAAATTGTATTGTTGCAAAGAAGTAAAGAAAAGTGTCAATCAAGTCATTTTTTGGATTCACTCAAAACAATGGGAAATTTCTCTAAGTTTCGAGTTCTGTGCAAAACTTGCAACACTAACAGAACAAACCCTTTTTTTAAGCTGATGAGCACGTTGCAATGAAGCGCCTTAAGACCATGCGTTTTGAATTCTTCAGTGCTACGTTTGTGATTTCCTTTTGAGGCAGACACTTCAAAGGCAAAAAGGTATCCTTCTGAAGAGAATAAGCAAGGTTGGATTGTTTCCCAGGAAGATTTTAAATCATGGCATCAGCGTGGATTTATAAGATCAGGGTATTTAACAGGAGAAATACCAACAGTCACACATAAGCATTACATCACAGATCTCTTTTGATAGGCCATGAATTTCGTTTGGTAAATTGAAGCATAATATTAGAACTGTACAAATGCATAAAGAGGCATAAAAATGAGGACTGTGACTTGTGTTAGATGCCTTGGAATGCATTCAGGATAAATGAAGAGATGTTAACACTTTGGGTTGTGTTTTTTTTGTTTGTTTGTTTTTCTTGAGTCAAAAGAAGTTACCATAAAACCAGTATGATAGTTCTAAGAAACTGAATTAGAATTATTTTGTTAGTGAGGTTAAATAACTATGTGAATAAGCAGTTCACCTTTTGAAAGTCAATGTCAACTCAATTATTAAAAAATTCTCTTTTAAACAGTCACATCTACTTAATAGTCTTGGACACCTTCTATATCAACATCTCCTATTATATAATACACTGAACTTTTACTTCTAAGTTACCTGAATGAACAAAAAACAGTTGAGAAGAGACTGTATTTTTTATTTACACCTTTGATCAAATCTCCTGAGTCCTGACAAGCATAGAACAGATGCCAAAGAAAGCAGCAGCAGAGTGGATGACAAGCTAGATGGCATTCCCTGCTGCAGAGAGCATTTGGAAATACAAAAGAATCCTTAAAATCACAGGTCTACGGCTAGCTGCGAGGACATCAATGGACACACCACTTCAAAGTGCTGAGATGTAAAGCATACCACACATACACGAGAAAGCTGAAGAGTCTTGTGAGCAAGACGGAGTAGCATCTATGTGTAATGAATATAATAAGTGAAGACTGATTAAATTCAGCAAACCTGTCTCAAAGAAAATCATATTCTTGAAACACTGTTGCTGTGCAGCTTTTAAAGTAGTTTCTGACTCTCTCTCTCTAAGCTCATTTGTACCCAGCATGTCACTTCCTTTCATCTAAGTGTAACAAGTGTACGTCTAAGTGTATCTAACAGAACGAAGAGACAAAACTTACTTGTTCTTTGATGACAAACCAACAGTTTGTGCAGTCCTCAGTGAGAGCATTAAGTGGATGGTGCCCTGTCCTCTTGCTGCCTCAGAGGGGACATTTTATTTGGTGATCTGAGTGGAGATGTCTGGCTTCCTAGCCTATAATGAAGATGCGTGGGGGCATTTCTATCTCCTTCGTTAAATGTAAAGCTCAGTGGTATCGGAGCTTTGAATTTGCAAGGAGAAGGGGCAAATAATCTTGCAGGGTTAAGGATTTAACTAAAGATTGTCTCTGGAGGTTGTCTCTGGAGGGCCTTTTCTCTGTTCTGACGCCCAGCTCCTCCTGCATTCAGTCTTAAAATCTGAAGGTATAGCTAACAGGGCCAGCATGCTTTGTGGTGTGTTTGGAGGAGTCATGCTTGTGAAAACGAGTATCAAGACAAAGAAATTACGAGATTCAAAACTAAATTAGGAAGGAGTCATGCTTCTGAGGCTTGTGAAGAAGAAGAGAAACACCACTCTGTGTCATGAAGGTGTCACAGGCACTTGTCAGTAGCACAGCCCTTTCTTTGTTGACATTTTGTGCGATGATAACATGATGGTGATGACGAGTCACCATTTTGCTGCATGAAGCTATGTGGCTGTCACCTGGAATTCATCTACCCTAAGGTATTTACTAAACACAGTGAAGCTTACACATATCCTCTGGTCAGCACATTGAAAAGCAGTCAAGAAGTTTACTCACCTAAGAAACACTGTGTAATTAAACTCTCCAACAAACTCCGAGCAACCTCCTACACCATACATGATCAGTTTCATGATTTTTTAATGAAATGTTTTTCTTTCTTTTTTCTTTTTTATTTTTCTTCGTATATTTCTTTTTTTTCTTTTTGCTTCCTATGTATATAATCATACTAGTGATCTCCTATATATTTCATATCCTCAGATGTGCCAACTAGTCTTAACCTATCATTTCCAGCAAGGATTAGAATTATCTTATCTTTTTATACTTAATTACTGTTTTCTAAAGAACTTGGCTGTATACACTGACTAATAGACAAGACTATTCTCCTCTTCTTGTTATTACACCTTTCTGGGTTTTTGTTCCTGCTGAAAATAATTTTCAGCACTAAGGGTGAAGAAGTTCCAGTTTATGCTAATGGCAGTTAACTTTCAGACGAAAACAGGGAATGATGTAAGATGACCAGCAGTGAGAAGGGGACATGTACAGCAGTGCTTTTAAACCAGCTTTGCTTTCCCATAACTCAGCACTGCTCAAAGCAGCTTCTGACCCCTGATGTACACTTACATGCTTCAAAGTGTGGGATCAGCTGCAAATGGGATCACAGGAGCCAGCCTAACTGAGGATTTCCACGCCAAAGGAAACATCCATGCTCTCTATTCTCTTGAATTATTCCCTAATTATCCTCACTTCTTGAATTAAATTAGCTGGACTTCACAAATCCTTCGCTTTAGGGTGATCCACAGAGGTAAACAAATGGTCCTAGCACAACAAGTGGCAGAGACTTTGTTCTCTATCAATGCATTTTGAATGAAAACAACTAATACGATCCTTCCTTTTTCTCTTTAATGCAGGAGCATTGAAAATGAGCATATGTATCATCTTTTTTTGTTATCATCAAGAGCCCCAGTGCTAACATTTGGGTATCTTGGATATCTAACTCTCTCTACCTTCTTCAGCAAGAACAATCTTGACCTGCAGAGTTTGATTTTCTGAATCTAACATGAAGCTTTTACAGTTTACATTTGGCTTTCTTTTACACATATGGGACTACTACGTCACACTATCGTCAAAGCAAACAGCTACAGACCTGAGGGACGTTGGTTCACCAGGATCTCAGTGCACCTCCATCTCTAATGGCTGGATGAACTCTTGGAAAGCCTGAAGCCGGACACAAAGCCAGAAGTAATGAAGCCAGCCAGCAGAGCTCTGGGGAGACCTGCTGCAAATATGAGAGCATCACAAAGTGGAGTCACAGTGCATCAGCGCTCCTGGCTCACCATCCATTGATCAGGAACTCACACTACAGTGTAACCACATTCAGAGAACATAATACTTCAAAACAACCGTCCAGATGGTGCCCCACTGCTAGGCAGGACTAGACAGCATGCAGAGTTAACTAGAAATTTGCAGGTGCTGGCAGCAGCATATCAGGGAATTCATTATTGTATACTGATTTGCCTTATGCAGTCTTTTTGTTTGCCTGTTTTTTAAGATTGAGGTTTGAATCTGTTCTCATCCCCCTTATTTAAACATCTCCTTCATGCCTTCAGGTGTGTTTGTTGATGCCTTGAAGTGAAGCTAGAAAAAAATTCTCCTGGATTAACATCACGTTGCATCACCTTCAAAGAGGGTGGGAAAGCACACCTCTTCCTCATAGCCTTTTGTCCCCAGATCCCTTCATGTTTCTGCAGCAACTCAGCAGGCTGATTTCATTCCCATGGTCCTTCCAGCTAGGAGGTTTTTCTGCTCATTAATCTAAAGCAACTGGCAGTTCAGGAGGAAAAGCTTTGATAGTGTTGTTGAATGGACAAGAATTTAAAGCTGAGTTCCTTGAAAAGGCTCCAGATGAAGTACAGAGTGTGCCAAGTGTGCTACTGCCATTTGTAGAAATTTGTGTTGTGTCTAACAGCATATACATGACACACGGCAAATACAGTGTCAAAGGAAGCTGGAACTAGATTTTGCCTAAATATATATGACCACTTCTGATTTCTGATCTTGAGAAGTCAAAATGTTGAGATGGTGTCCAGTTTAAAATAAAAAGCTTACAAATATTATAACTATTTTATATTGTCTTCAGGAAATCTTGTCATAGAAAGAATTGCACGTTTCACAGGTCCTCTCTAGTTTTGCTTCTAGACAGTGACGTGTTCAACAGTGCTATTGCTATGTATTTCCTTGTAACTCTTCTTGCTTTCTGGGGCCCAAGTAGTAGGTCTCAAAAGGATGATGTCCCAGGGCCATCCTGGAGTCCACAGGGCACAACTTCATAGAAAGTGCTCACCTCTTGTCTCAGAAAGGGAACAGAAAGTATGGTTAGAAGGGTAATAGCAGCCTGTTTGGCTTTGTGCAGTGTCTGAAGAGCAGAATTCATCTCAGTCTCAGTAGGTCCCCTTCACACAAAGCGGAGAGTGAGGCTGTACCCAGTGGGGTCTAGGCACGGTTCTCCTCCTGAAGGAGATGTCGGGTACAGCTCAGGTGACCCACACCTTCAGAGAGCCCATTTCTCTCCACTGACTCTACAGACAGCCTCACGTGGGGATCTGCAACGTCGGTGTCTGGCACCCAGCGAGATGAAGCAGTCTTTCGCTCTGAGTGCACTGATGCAAAAAGATAACGCCTGCTAAAGCCCGTGGTATCTAGCTGCTTTGGGTCCAGCACGCGTCAGGCCTCTGAGCTGCACAAAGCAGCTGTGGAAGTGCACTCGGCTAATGTTACACTTGGCATCTTCATGTCCTGGAACATCACAGTTCCGCTGTTCCCAGGTAAAGGCAGAAATTTCAGCACCATTCCTCCTTTGTTCCTTGGCTCCCTTCCCTCCCTTTGCCCTGCTCAGCTTGTACCTGCTATGCAAGCAGCAGGTGTTCTGTAGTAATTCCATGAAGCCTTTTAAAACAAACCAGCACTCACTGTTCCGCTGAATTAAGCATTTTAGGGTTCTTAAATCAGAAAGGAAAAGCAAAGATTGCCTATGTGGTGTGGATGATACTATCACCTGCCTATCCGAACCTTTATATTCAGGATTTCACCTTGTTCACATTTCATGGAGGAACAGAGTTATTACCTGAAGTGGGAAACCCGTGCTGTTTAAAGAAACCACTGTTTAAATATGCTTCGTTTTATGCCAGCAAGGGTCTGCCCTCAGGTTTTTGGAGTATTCCCAAATCAGCTTTGAATAGGACAGCCTTTGATCAGTTCCACGGAAATCTAATGACGCATAATTGTAGGTTACGGCCAGATATCAGGGTGAGAACAAATGGAGCATTATAAGGAAGCAGATGTGAATATGGCTTGGTTATTTTGTCACTTCAGTGACAGAAGTGGAGACAAGCATCAATTGCACAGTTACTGTAAACCTGTATTGTTTTTTCAGACAATGATTATAATTATAGAGATGAACTTCTTGGAGGATCAAGCACCACAATTACGGGATGTTTGTCATTTGGGCGCTCTTTGCAAATAACTCATATACAAATGCATACATCAGTTTGAATGCTTGGAGTGAATTCAAAGATATAAATGGTTGCCATCACTTCCTATTTTAATTTCATTATAACAGAAGATGCTCTTGTACGTAAACTTGACTCTTCCTAGAGTTTTTGCTGCAGTTGACAGCACTGGTTCATTCAGATCATTACATGGTTTACAGATTTTTAGGATGTGGTGTTTAAATACCTTCATTCATCCATGCTTTATCTCAGGCATCTCACCCCACATGCTGTTTTTCACTTCTTTGCTGAAAAAGTCAGAATCAACTCCTACTGTGCCTTCCACTTCCAAAGGCAGGGTAACAGCTTTAATTCCTGACCCGCTTCATCCACATGGAGAATGACAGCTCAGCATAGAAAGAGAAAAATTGTTTTAAAATTTCTTCTGCCATTTTAATATTATCTCTCTACAAGAAGCCTTTCTTTTTTCATAACAGTCCTTTCCACTGAAATTCAAATCAGAACATGCTGATATGATACCCAATGTGAGTTTGAAAACATCATAAGAATTTGATTATTGACAAGATATTGCAACTGTATGTATTTAGACAATGCAAATAAATGTGTGCTCTTCTGAAAATGTAGTTCCAAGGGCTTCTGAGCTTGCAGCTCTGAGTGATTCAGTTCTTACTATAAATTGGCAGTGCAGTAACCTTAGGACATCTTAGAACGTGGCCCTGTAGTTAATGGATTACGGAGCAAGAAGCAAGTAGGTTATACATTTACCAATCTCCTGGTCTGCAATAAACTTGGCTGGCTGTGTTAAGTCATGTAGAGAATTATGTTTTGGGACTCAGGTAAGATTTCAGATTGTGCCAGCATTATCTTGCAAGCAAGGGGCATTTCACAAAAAGCTGTTTCCCCACAGTCATTTATCTTCAACTCAGGATTGCCCAGCTTAATCTCTGAGCTATCTCTCATGTTAAGAATTACCTGGGATTCTAGTCCAAGCAGGAGAGTGCAGAAGCAATCTTCTATTGAGAATATTCTTACAGGAGAAGGATGCAGAGGGAAAAAAGGCAATAACTTTGCTTCTTCACAGACAATATTGTATAAGATTTCGCAAGTTTGTCTTAATTTTCAATCCTATGCAGTCCTCAGTACATCATCTCAAGAGTGCTGCCATCACTTGAGAGGTCTTCAGACTAAGTGAAGGGCTGTGGCAGCACATGTGGAGGCAAGAAGGCTATAGCAGCTCCATCCTGCACTGCTCTGGCAGCTGTCTCCCTGGGTGACAAACCATTATTTGCTCTAAATTCTAGAGGAAATTAATTCCCTGTCATTTCCTTTACAAACCTCCCCATTGAGGAGAGGCCCCTCAATGAGCTACAGCAGAGAGGTGAGGTAAATACAAGCAGCCCTCTCATTTTGTTTGCTGGAGTATTGAAATATGTACAGGGCTCCCATTCAGCCACTGAGAAACAGAGCTTTTCATCGATCTGTTTGAGTCTATTTGCACGTGAAAAAAAAACCCTGCTCTTTGCAATTTGTTGACTTCTATTTTTTAAAGAGAGAGAAAGAGAAAGGGGATGAGTATTTAGACCTGTGGAGTATAATGTAAACACTCACTGGCTGCAAAATGAGAGATGTTATTTACCCAGGTGAGAGCAAAGCAGGAAATTGCCACATTACATCATTTTCCACCAAGGAACCTCTGGTGGACTTGCTGTTTCCAGGAGGGCGTAACGTTCCTAGAAGTGAGAATTGATTTAGGCTTTTCTCTCAGTGTTCCACTGTGCAAACAGAAACTGGACTTGTGCCTGATTTTATAGAATTATCTTTTTTTTAAAGCATAAATAATAAGGTTATGACAATAAGGTCACGCTCCTCTTACAACACAACTTTGCATGCATGCAATCTCAAATGCTCACTGCTTATTGTCTGCCTCATCCCAATATTTTACAAGTGTGCAATAATGATAACTTCCTCTTTCATGCTGATTTGTACACAGATTTCAAAGCATTTTCTAAAGGAAGGGAGCTATAATTATCTGTGTTAGAGATGGAGAAACAGAAGCACAGAGAGCTAAAGCAATTTGCCCAAGGTGACAGGGCAAATTAGAGGCAGAGTCAGGTGTAAATCCCGCATCTGCTGCTTCTTGGTTCCTTGCTAGCCACAGCCTCGCTTACACTCTCAATGGTACCACCAGAGCAGGGGGAGCAACAGCAGCAGGAAGCTGCTATGGGGATACTGTTTGATGTGCCCTTGTGTGGAACTGGTTCATATCCTAACAGGGTCCCCTCTTGGCATGAGGTCAGTAGAGAAGTGGTAACTGATCTGCAAGGACCTTGCAGGGCTGTGCTGGGGCTCCTCGCTGGGCCCCAGATGGGGGCTGTGGAAAGGCAGAGATCTCTGCAGTTGCTGCATAGATTTAGCATCTCTGCAGGCACTGCAGCCCCATTAGCCTCGTGTTACTCCAGGATGTGTCCCTCAGAAATCGGGTGCTCATGGTTTGTTCACATCAGTAGCAATCAGAGCTGTTCACAGAGGCAGAGGTCTCTATGGCAGAGATATGGGGTTGTTTTGTCCCACAAGAAGCTGTGCCTCTGGGAGATGCATTGCCAGCCCGTGCCACCTGGATGCATACCAAAGGCTAGCTGCTCTCCCACGGTGCAGGAGCACCCGAATTTTACCGCTAGCTGTGGTTTATTTGGCATGTGAGACCAATTCTAAATTATTTCCTGCACATTCTCAAGCAGTTTCCCTTTAAAGTGCAGCAGCTGTGACATTTTGTAGGCTCTGTAATTTCAAATGAGGCGCTAAGAGACTACTCCTTTCAACTTTTTTTTTTTTTTTAATGAAGGTGGGTACCTGTTGCAATGAATCAATTAAAGCTCTTCTGACACACAAGATGTGTGTTGCCAGACCTGTTTCACAGGTTTGTCAGGAGGGAGGATAACATGTGACAGCACACAGAAGCCAAGAGCGCTGGAGAAGATCAGAAGCTCTCATGAGCGAGCTGAGCTTTCCAAAATATTTTCTGGAAACGCTATTCAGAAGACCACTGAACTCTCCGACAGACGGCACCATGGTGGAGCAAGAGATGCTGTTGTCGTGTGCTTATCCTCAAGAAAAGTGTAAGTGACCAAATGTGATTTTGTATAAGGAATGAAAGCAGGACACAGGAGAAAGGAAATGAAAGAAACGATCTAGCTATTATAATTGAAAAGACGGAGTAGAGGGGAAATGCTAAAATGAGGAAATAAGGAAGCTATTAACTTTATATTGTAGGCATGCAATTGAAATATGATTAGTGTACTTACAAGCCAAAGAAAGGATGCTTGTATGAAGAACTTTGCTCTAAAAGCGTCTTGAAGAAACTCGTTTTAATCTTTGGCTTTCTGCTTGTATTTGCAAAGCGCTGTGGCGTGGTGCTGCTTGTGTGGTGGAGAATGTGAGCAATTTGCTTTGAGTACCTCTAAGTAACTTGGAGTGGCAGACTGGGGTGCTGTGAAAGCGTTTTCTGGAAAGACGTGTTATGGTTAAAAACAGTAATGCTTTTTTTTTTTTGACAGTGCAAGCTGTCCAAACTTTATGCAAATGTCAGCTGAGATTTACAGTACGGTGCAAAGATTCCCAAATCCATCCCATCATCCCCAAAGGAAAACGTAACATAACTTTTTTGCTGGATATTTTTCTTACTAGAGAACATAACACAGGCTAGGGGAAAAAAAAAAAAAAATCTGTATACGTTGAGTCTTAATGTGATTTGGAATATTTTAAAACACATCTGAAAAATGCCAAGTTCAGCTACCAGGGTGCCAGTGAGAGCATGGCAGGCAGGGAGGGAGGCAGCCAGCTGCTTCTGCAGAGCCCGGCACTGAGCCTGGACCGGGCTTGTTTGAGCAGAACACTCAGCAGAGGCAGGAACGGAACTGGTATGTCCTGAAGCCACTCCAGTGTGCTGCCAGAGCAAAGTTCAGCACTAAGAGAATCTTCTCTCTTTGAACTCCAGATACTTTGCCTTTTGAATGGGCTGGCTTGTTTTGGCAACAAGAAGAGGATATTATTTAAAGCTTACTCTAGGTGGAAGGATTGGTTTTGTTCTGGATCTAAAATGCCTCCGTGCAGGGCTTGGTGTTGGTTATCAAGAGCAGGAGAGGGCAGGGATGCCAGCAAAGATGCAGTTTACCTGTGGAGAGATGACTTCTCTTTCCACAAAGCCCCAACTGCAGAAGGGGACAGAGAGTTAAAAATCTTCCTTGCACGCAGCATCCTGCTGAGCTGAGTTAGGAGCCAGCCCGCTGGTAGCCAGCTGCTGTAACAGAGCTTACAGGGAACGAGAGCTGTGATATCTGTGCTGTAGAGAAGCAGCGGTGCTTCCTTTTCTGCTGACTAGTTGCTATTAGAGGTTTTTATAAATCTCTATATATGCAGGATATCAGTAATCTATTTTTAGCTTTGCTGTAACCTAAACAACATGAGTGAATGTTTTTCTTTTTTTTCTCTTTTTAAAAAGAAAATGAGCAATACTGGGTTAAGATCATCCAATTGCCTTCTTATGGAAGACAGAGGATGACCTCTTGGATTGCTCAGTTTTGTATATTATCGTGTCAGTGTTTTTCCATGTGTTTAAGAAAGGGACATTTCCCAATCTCTGCTTGGCTCCCAATATCACAGAAATGTGGCAGCGCCAATACACGCAGCACTGTATAGTCTGAAAAATATGCATGGAAAAATCAAGTGAAATGCAAAGGAAATAAATCCATAGGAGGAAGGAAGCCATCTAATACCTCAGGATTGCCAAGCTGGGCCTTCTAATTACACCTTCTGGTGGCGTGAGTCAGTACTGACACCCCCCACACACACACCTCCTGAAGCCAAAGGAATTATTCCCTGGGCTGAAGAAAGGACTGTGTGAAGGATCAGCCTCAGCATTTACAGCACTAAGCACTTGCCAGGGATAGACAGTACATCCTCTTGACACACCAAGCAAATACATTGAGAATTGAATGGGTCCACTCTAGCCATAAAGGGTCAAACTGCCTCAGTAGGTGATGCATTTCAGCTCAAAACTATGTGCTTTTGTGGACTGGTCCAAAAGGTCAACCCCTTATCTTAGCTTAAAGACAAAACTAAGCCTTTTAAGAAATCCTTTCTACTGTAGCAAAATGGGCACAGTACGCCTTTCTGAGTCATTGGCTATGTATCTGTTGCTATGTGAAGTTAACAAGAAACCCAAAACTTCATACCTGAAGTGTCTAGCTGTCTGTGACAACATACTTCCGTATGTGTGTTCTGCTTACTGTCGTTTGTCTCCCTAAACGTCTTTGAAGGGAAAAGTAGGACATTTATGGTGGGTTGTTTTGTCCTCCGGGACGCACCATGATGTTTACAACACTGAAGATTTGACTGTAGCTAGTCACAGGGTATGTTTTCCACAAGTCTGTATAGGTCCAGTGCCATACTGACGGGGTATTCACTCTACAGGTGGACACTACTTTTTGCTTGTGAATACAAGCTGGGGTTTTTTACCGATGACTTGCTTTTGTCAGGCATCTCATCCAGCAGGCTTGTCTCAGAACAGATACGACAAGACCAGGAAGATAAAACATCCTGAAACAGCAGCATGCAGGCTGAGATCTCACCAGCTTTTGCTACTGTTTTTCTTCCTGTATCACAAATTATTGTCCAAACAATGCTGTGGGAGGTGCACATGCGTCGTGTAGGCACAGCCGCTCCACTATGCTCAGAGCAACAATCAATCTCTTCTAAGCTGTTCTCCCAGCTCCTCTTGACTGAGATGGTTTCCTAAGGAAAATGCCATAAATTAGTCATTGAAATAGCTTTTATACCTCTTAGAAAGAAAAATGTATGCAATAAATGCAGTTTCTTCTGGAGTAGTGGTAAACAAACTTCTCAAGTATATTGCATAGACCTAGACATTTCTAAATAGCTGCTTGCAAACATAAGTTTTAAAGAAAAATAATAAATATATATATTTTTATCTCTCCCTCTGTTATTGTTTATTTTTATAAGTATTTTTTGTCTGCTCTCTTTGGTAATATTCTTATATTGCTAGAGCCCAAATATTTATCTTTTTTTCAAAACTGTAGGAGAGCATATGAGAAAGCACAGTGGTCTAAACCTTTAAAAAAAAGGAGGAAAAACAAAGTAACTTTGGAAAGAACAAAATTAGCATGAAAAAACTTCAAAAATAAAAAGCTCTTTTGTGTTTGCAAGTTAATCATCTGCTACACAATTAAAAGCTATTGAAGTGATTTTTTTTTTTTTCAGTCTTTCCAAAAACCATTCACCTTTAAACTGAAACCAAGCATGGAAATTTCAGTGCAAAGTGATTTGGGTTTGGGACTTGTTTCATTTTGATTGTTTTCTCAGTCACGAAATGCCAAACATGCATTTTCAGACCGGTTTGCTTAGATTTCAAGTCTGAAAAAGTAATCTAAAATTAATATATTTTATTCTTACTGCTTAAAAGCAGCATCGTGGAATTATGTATGCACTGATGGGAGAATGTGGGAGGTCTGTCTGTCTGTCTTAAGAAGGCAAAAAAATCCCATCCCAATATAAACTGTGACCTCATCCCAGCCAAAACCTTCCCTCACTGGCACCTAGATCAATGACAGAATGTCAAATTCTTTCTTTTTTTCTTTTTTTTTCCCCTTATGAAAATTGTTAAATTTCAGGATTTAGGAAAAATGCACACTTTTTGTAAAACAAAACATAAAAACTCTAAGTAATAACAAGCCTACTGCTATAAAGAGAACTGTTCTGATATTTTATTTGCCTGACTAATGAGAAATTGTCTCATTCCAGTTTTACCTTCTGAATATTTGTTTTTACAACCAAAAGGGCACAACTGGGCCTTTCTTCCAGTGTGTTAAGCACTTTTACACAGTTTTTAAAACTCTCCTTTTCAGTCTTGCTGAAAAAAGTCAGGTATGTTGAGCACCTTAAATCTCATTTGGTAAGGCTGATCTCTTAATCTCTGGATAATTTTTTGGCCCTCCTTTGTAGCCTGATCCACGTTAGTTGACCAAACCTTTAAATTTATTTTTTCATTATTATTATTTTGTTCTCAGAAAGTGGCAATTGTCTAGGAGGAGTCTTTAAAATGTCCTGGGACATGCCCCAGACATTTGCTTATCCCCAGTCTCAGTTCACTATTTTCAAATCTAAAATCTCTTTTTTGACTGTATCAGTATCCACTTTGACCATTTAAAAGGAACGATCACCCTCAATGCAGGAGGGTGATCTGTAGAATATTAACTGTCCCACTGATTTTTTTTTTAATCACTTAACAAATTTGCTGGAAAAGATATTCAATTTATTTTTGTTTGGAGCATGGATTGAAATATTAAATAATATTTCAGCTTAAGAACTGATCCCTGGTGGAATACAAGAGAAACAGTACCAGTTTCCTCCTCAGGGACCTCTTATTGATCTGTCTCCGAATCAACTTTTAAGCCATCTAATACACTCTCTGTACATTCCTCCACATGCCCATTTTACATCAAAATTCCCTGCGGTGTTAAATTGACTGTCTTGGAGAAATCAAAACATACTGCCCCAACACTGTTGCTGTTCTTGACCAGACCTGTCATATTGTCAAAACAAAAGATTTATTTAAGCAGACCTGTTTTCCAGGGAACCATGGTGCCTGACTGTCAGATATTTTGGCTCTCATTTTTGATACCTTGCCAAATTAACACATCTGTGTATGTCAACCCAATCTATAACTATAGTCAGCTAATAAGAAACAAAGTCGATTTCATTCCTAACTTTTTGAAATCCAAATATGTCCAACAGAATAAAAAAATAAAGTAAAAACAAGGCATAAGTAATACACACACTCTTCATCTGCTCCTAGTCTGAAAGCCACATGGAAAGATATTTCCATGTGAATTCCTCTCTGTTGACTTATCTCTGGAAGAAAGGCTTATGCAAGGCATGGGTGGAGCTCAGGTAGAAATGTAAGCATGATTGTGTTGCTCATAGGCAACACAGAAGTGTATTTGGGACAACTGTTTATGTTCACCACGTGCAGACCAGCTGCTAAAAATCTTCTCTGAAAAACACATAAAAACGGGTGTAGCCAGCGCCAGCTACTTGTTCTGCACACAGACAGGGTTCGTTGTCCCAGAAATGTGCCAGGAAAAGGATCCAGAGCAACCACTTGAGATGAGCAAAATCTCAGAGGGCCTGGCAGCTGCATCGAGGCTGCTCCAGAACCCAGAGGATGCAGGGACTTTGCCCACGCAGAGTCCTCATGTTTAGTGTTTTGCTGTTCCTGCTGCTGTGGTAACGTGGGTGGGAATGTGAGCAGCGGGAGGCTACCAGCAGCTGGATGCATTCAGCAACTCATGCAGGACAGGCTCTGAGGGACAGTCAGCTTTACAAGGAGGGAAAATCTTGAGGAAGAAAACAGAAAGAAGTTGAAAATGGGCCTGGAATATGTTTGCCATGCTGCTCAGTGTACACTTCGTGTCTCAAAAGCATGTACACCTAAATCCTGCTGAGCTCCTGGCTCTGGAAGGCTTTCTGGCTCTTGCGGTGGTTCTCTTCATCACAACTGTGAGGTTTCTGCTGCTTGGGAGACTTCCGAGGGATGCAGGCTCTTCTGTGGTGGCCATATAGTGCTATTGGTAGTGGCAAGGCCTGCTTACCTGCGTTTTTCCTTGAAATAGCATGGTAGCACGGCCTTGCCTCCACTAGGGGGGAAAAACAAACAAACAAAAAAACTCCTACAACTTCTGCTATCGTATTTTTGGCCCAGTTACGCTGTCAATTGCAACGCCACCAAACTGAAGTTGTAATGGGGTAACTGAGATCAAAGCTTTGCATGAGGTTTCCTTCCAGAGAGGTGGTCTAGCCCAGGACACCACACTCTGCAGAGGACTCTATCCCTGTCCTCCCATATAAAAAGGATCTAGGTGTCAAATCCATAACAGATTTTCAGACCTGGCACTTGACCCATCTGAGATATTTAAGACTAAAATCCTGACAAAGCTAGGGGAGATTAAGTTCAAGGACTCATTTGCCATTTGCCTCTTCAGTTTACTGGGAGCCTCAAGCTGCACTTCTGTGCATGTCCTGAGTTGTCCCAGCCTCCGGTGGAGCTGAGTGAGCAACTCAAGCCTTAATTTGTACATATCCCTAATTGAAGCACACCTGCTGGAGGGACAGTCAGCCCCACAGGAGCCCTCAGAGCTCACTCAGTTTTCAAGGACCTACTGCTCACCTTACCGCACGTGGTGGCTGTTGCTGTTTGCTGCTGAAACACCAAACGCACATGGTTCCTGTCTTTTGGCCTTGCAGTACATTGTAGCCTGATTATTTCCTCACAGAGCACAGAAGTTGTCATTCCCTATTGGAACGGCTCCGAATCTACGCAGGCTTCTGAGAGAAGGCCTGTCTGAGGAGAAAGGCTGCTCTGACACGAGGCAGCTCTGCCTGGGCCATGTCACTCCCCAAGTGGTGGCTGTGCATTCCCTCAGGACAGGCCTGGGTTTCAGCTCCCCTGCCAGGACCTCTTTTCTTGGTAGTTCAGATAAAGTAGCACTGATTAAAATACAGCAAATTGAGTGCAGGCACGGGCCAGAAACCTAGCTGCCCACATGCCAGGTGAGTGTCCTAAACATGAGGAAACATGACTTGGTTGCTTAACATGCTCTTTCTTCTTCTGGACTCATGAATCCCGAATGGTCTTGTACACAGTTGCAGCTGGAGGATGAGGAGCATATCCCTCCAGCCCACTCACCCTGACCTACTTTAGAGCTGCTAATTGCATAATCCCTGTGGACCAGGGCGGAGCGGGGGGGGTTGAAGTGCCCCTTTTTTAAAAAAAATATATTAAGAAAGGAAAATCAAAGCCCATGAGGCTGTATTTTGGAAGGAATTGGATCCTGACTGAAGGCAAGCATCTCCTCACAGGTCTGCCAGGTGGATTTTCATGTCAGTCTTCACACCCTACCTCCCTTATTGGCCAGGCCCAAGCAGGTGCAGGCTGAGCCGCTCAGGGTTGTTATTGGCAGCACCTTACGCTCTGTATTTGCTTTATAGATATGTTGCTCAGGACTCAGACTCTGCTCAAAGGCTTGGGATCTTAAGTGTGGGGTATTACAGCACCTTATGCTGAGTCACCTAAGCCCTTTATTGAATCTGGCCCCAGTGCATTTTTCAGGCTTATTTACAGAGCAGCAGGTATCATTACCAGCAGTAACTGGGTTAATAACAGGGCCTCTAAGAGAGAAAGCAATTTGTAGCACCTGTGATGCTTTGACTGAAACACGTTCATTATCCCAGTTTTCAGTTATGTAATAAGAAGAACAATAAAAAATGCCTTCTCTTCACAGAAATCTCAGCAGCGCCTATTGCCTGCATGGCCACTGCATCGTGTTTGCTCAGTATTTGCACAGTTACGTTTGCTTGGAATGTCCTCTGCAGAATGCCCCTTGAGTTTTAGTAATTAGGCATGTACTAAAAAGATAAATACATCAAATGCCAAAAAAAGAAAAAGAAGACATTTATCTTTGCTGTGGACAGTCAGTTGTTGTTGCACACTTGAAGCCTGACAGATGTGGTTTGCTGGCAAGTGGGTAAGAAAAAAGAGTATCTTAATTCAGTGTGGGTGGGGTGTCGAAGTTCTTCAGTTCAAGACAAAAAGGTCTAGAAACTTTCAAAGTTATTCTTAGCAGCTCCATACACAACATATGGTCCAGTCTTTCCTGAGCTTTTGACCATTCCCAATGTGGGACTCTGCCAAATGAAAGTTAAACAAAAGTTACCCTTACAAAAATATTTAGGAAGCCCTGTTTTAGAAGTGAGTGCACATGTTGGCTGTGACTCAGAGCACACCCACACACTGGGTAGACAGATTAGCATCTAAACCACTAGGCAAGTTCCAGTTCTCACTCAGAAGGTCAAAAAAGCCTGGGAAATGGCCACTGCTCCTTTTCTCCTCAGCACAATTATTTTTTTCCAGATTACAAAGTCATTTTGGATGGCACAGCAGCAGTGAAGTCAACTGATTTATTGTCATAAACAATTATGTTCCAAGTTGAGAACCAATTTTGTCATTTCTGGACAAAAGAATAAAAAGGGGATAAAAACAAACCCACCAAACCTCAAAACCTTTCCTCTGGCTTTTTTTTTTTTTTTTTTTTTTTTTTGTTACAGCAGTTGTTTCTGCCCCACAGAAACCACTGGGATCTGTGTAATGCTTACTAGGGAGGTACATATTTGATGGAAGAGAGATGAAAGCCAAAACCCCCTTGATAATATGCCTGTTTTGTCCAGAGCCAGAAAATGTCAAATTTGATGTCTTTTTTTTTTTTTTTTTTTCTGATTTAGTGTTATATTATCAGATCACCAGAGCTCAAAAGAGCAAGACTGCCATATACATTTCACTTGGTGTTCACGTGCTGTGGCTGGCCTGTTTCCAAGCCACCTGTGAGTGAAGTCCCTGCATTGGCAGGAAGGTGGATATACACCCGCTCTGTCCTCCTTCCCACCCTGAGAATGGACGGGAATGGTGTTTGGGTAAGGGAAAGAGCATTAGGAGCCTTTACTGTGCCAGACATTCAGCTGTCCTGAAATCTGAGATGTCTCCTATTAAGAAAAAATGTTATCAACTACCATTTTCTGTACTGGTGCATGTTCTGTGGATTGTTAGGCAAAAAGGGTTTAATAGCCTTGGAAGTTTCTGGGTTGCCCTGAAACCTTTGGATAAGTCTTTTTCTACAAGCCTCATTCAGGGAGTTCAGGTGACTTAAAACTGAATATTCATGGAATCAATACAAATGAAATAATGAATCAAAGTTTCTAGAGGTGACGAAACTATCTAAGAGAGAGGTTAGGAGTAAGGTCAGAATCAAAAACAGTTTTGAGATTTCCAGCCACAGTGTCAAATCAAAATCTGATTTTAAGAGGGAGCTGAGTTAGGCACTATGCATCATCAAGTGTTTTCAGCTAGCTCCAGGGTTTTTGTCTGTGCTTTATCCAGTGCTTCCACTGTTGCAGTCCAGCTAGGGAGATAGATCACGTAAGGTGGGCATGGAGACTGACAGCAGAGTCTGAGTAGAAGAAATATTTTTTTCATTTTTCTTTTTAATGGCAACGGATGTAAATTTCAGTAATATAGAAGCAGCCCGGAGCTATATTCACTGCTGCAGACTTGCCACGGAGGAAATACAACAGATCTAAAAGATGAGTTGCTATTATTAATGTTGCAGCTATGCAGGCAAAGCAGAACTGAGTTAAATCTTTATTCATAGCTAATCCCCTGCAAAACCATGGGTGGTAATGCTAACTCACCTTGCTGGCTTATGGTTTGGATTTCTCTTCCCCCAGGATGGTTTTTCACTGAGCCATCCACTGATCTCTGCTTCAGAGACAAATGGCCTTACAATTCCCCTACACATCCCACTGCCAATGTTAAAGCCAGCAGTAATGGAGAGAATAGATCGTGAAGACAAGTCTTTTCTTCCTTCATTCCTCCCACTGGCGTTGTGTCAGAAGCAGTCTGAGACCTCAGACTACAGCTCCCACTTTACCCACATCTATTACTCAAATGTCTCCAGAAGTGCCTAGAACTGGTGCTTTGCAAAACCTGCTTTTCTTCTGCATTTGCAGTGCCATTTCAGCAAGCCAGATCTTGTTTCCTCTTTCAGAGTAACCATCACGTACTCAACAGTGATGGCGCTTTTGCCAAAGCATTTTTCTTATCAGGATTATGCTTTTGCAAAATGAAATGTCAATGAGTCTGTATGATTAAGCTTTTGAACTTTTCTGATTAATAAACAAAGAAATATTAATAAACATTCAGAAATATTTACCATTAACCCTTTTCTTTCAACTTTGAGGATAACTTAACACGGACTTCTGAAGTTTGTCAGAGTTATTTGGGACACTATTCCTATTTGGATTTTGCTATTCAATTCTTTAAAAAAATCTTTCATTAAGGCTATTTTTCATTTTCATTCGTCGTTACTTTAGTGATTAACAACTCTTGTCAGAGCCTTTCCTCCCATCAGAGCCCTTCAGAAGGGGGCTCCCCCACCTCCCTACAAACAGTAGTTCCCTCAGAGAAAGCTTAGTAATATTGGACAATTTTGTTCATTTTGTGCTTCATTACAGAGAAATTACTCAGGGGGGAAAAAGAAAGTTTCTGTAGGAGGTGCTGCACTACCCCTGAGGATGGCCCTAGGCAGCTAAGGAACATCACTGCCCTGGCAATCCACATGACATTGGCTGTGGTTATGACAGGCGACGGGCTGGCACTGCCTGCCTTCCTGTTGCTTTGTAACCATCTCAGACCATAGGAAGCTGTTGGCCATTAAGGCTGCTTTAAGAGCTGATAATCACAGCCCCCATGACTGAAAAGCCTACAGAAACTGTGGAGACTGGTTCTGCTCAGCCAATTCAGATTTTGTGCATGACGTTTATTTATAAGTTGTGAGAGAGCTCAGATACATTTTCTTTCTTCTTCCCACACCTCAGTATCATAGCATGTTTGCTGTCATTTCCTTCCTACTTCTTGCTGACTCTCCTTTAGAAACCACATCAGTATTTCTCAATCAACATTTGGTATTCATAACAGTGTCCTGGTCCACGAGGGGGAAAGATGAGCAGGTTTCTCTCGAAGCACCTTCTCGGATGACCTTTTGCAGCTTGATCTCATACCCAAGAGTCAGTCAGTGGGGAAGCATTCCTAGGGAGCAAAGTGAGGTGATTAAGTCTGTTCCCATGGCCACTGAAGTGCATCTCCACTCTTTTTGGAGATCTGTCAAGCTGTTACGCCACAGGCATGCCAGGAAATAGGATGGGAGAAGCTACACGCTCCTGGTGGCAGAGAAGAGGGGACAACTGTGTCCAGGTTCCAAATGGACTATTAACTGAATATGACTGCACCTTGATTTCAGTTGCTACCAAAATGGTAGCAACTACCAGACAGCAATTTCATGGCAAAACCATGAGAAATGTGGTGAAGATGGCGCTGTTTCCCCTCTCCCACATCTTGCTTAGAATATATAATCTACATTTGTAAAGTAAAATCTTATTTTTCAACTCTACAAAGAGCAAGAAATAGGTGTAGTATTCAAAACAAAAGAGCATTTTAGCAATCTGGAGCGTACTTTTATTAACACTGGAGTGTGCTATTTTACCTTACGTGTATTTGACTCCACTAACCTGGAAGTGATGACACATTTAATGCCCTAAATGCACTCTGTTTTGAACAATAACTTTTATTGCTATTCTGGTATCATTGCCGGAATCTTTAATAAGGCCAATGAAACTGTATTCATCAGATTAATTTCTCTGAAGTATTTTGTCAGTTCTAGGAAATGAACAAAAAGTTATTACATAAAGGAAATACACTGGGTATCTGAAATTTGAAGCAGAGCATATTAGCAGTAATCAAGTTCATGCTTATTATCTTTACAGCCCCATAGGTATGCGTGGTGCTTTGTCGGCAAATACAATGACAAGGCTGTGCTTTTTTCTCTAGGCAATGATCTATCAGGTGACTCATTCTGTCAGCTTGATTTTATATGCTCAGATAATCTAATATTAAAAACAGGGAAAGATGCACCAGGCGGGTTACTGTGATGAGTAGGCAAACAGAATTCTCTACATGCTGCCACTGAGAAGGTAGGGCTCTATTTTAATCTCAATTTGGTCTGGCATTGTCATACTATGTATTTTGTAAAGGTAGCCACCATGCATTTTACTTGATTAAATCCTGCTTAACTGAGGGGGAAATGGATCCGCAAGGCATTGTTTGAATCAAGCACATCCCTATATCTGCCAAGAACATTTCGGCACCGTAACAAAACCCTTGCAAATGCTTCCCACCGCCCCCATAGCCATAGTCCTTTCCCAAACTGGGGTGTAGGCATTTAGAAAGGATGAGTGTCCATTCCTAACAGAGTGGTGAGGAAGTGAAAGGAAACTGAAAACTGGCAGCAGAGTGCATCTGCTGGGCCAGATCTGTGAGCTTGAAGGAAAGACAAAGATCAAACTGGACTTGATATACTACCTTCTTCCCTCCAGAAAGATGCTCGCACCATTTTCCACTGTTATTGCTCTGCATGGAACATATCTGCTGTGTTCTGTGTCAGATAAAATGAGTTACACAGAAATCTGATTCATGAGGCTGGAATCTGGAGAGGATAAGCTTCCTGGCAAAGGGGACTCCTCTTCTCTGTGGTCTGATTAGAACCAACAATTCTGCTTGGAAGTCACACCTCATAAATAACATACCACAGGTTAAAGAGAGGTAGAGGTGCACTGGATGCTACCATCACCCCCTGGGCATGGAAACAGGACAGTGAAACAGTCCCAGCCCGGCAGCTTGAGTGATTGGGCACATATGGGCTTTGTAAGGACATGGCAAATTCCATCTTCATTTTTTTGTGCCACTGGAAGATTTGTCTAGCCTGTCCAGCAGGGGATGTAGCTGTTTTCCTGAGTTTGAGCCATGAGACCTGTGGGTTGCAGGTGGAATTATGACATGCTAAAGAATCGCACTGCTGGCTAGTGAGCGTAAAATGTGGTGAGCTGCATAGATTTTTTTGCAATTATAAGCTTAGTGAGGAAAAAAAAAATACCTTATTTTAAAAACAAATGACAGGAATTCAGCTGTGTAGAGTGGTTACAAATTGGAATCGGATTAGCAGCCTGTAAGAGAAAATCCACCATGTCTGAAAAATGCATGCAAAAAAATAGAAAAGAACAGTGAGAGCAAACACAAAGGGCAGGTGAGAGACGTTACTTTCATTTTCTGGTAACTTGCCAATTCACAATTGCTAGATATTAGCGAAGTGAAAGCTGTGAGTTACAACGATAAGAGTCATTAAGCCAAATTTCAACAAATACCTTCAAACTTTGCCTTGCTTCTGATGTAACATAATCTCATTTTAGGTCTATGTTTACGTTTAAAGGTGGGAATTAACCTGCTTGGTAATTGCAGCCCAGCTTATCCTGCTGTTGCATACCATGAGGGAGCAGTGTCACAGGTCAGCTGCTGCAGAGCGCCTGCACACCCTGCTTATGTCAACATGCACATGCAATCACTCTGTCACCTACCTTTCTACCACCCCTAGAATGTATCACACTGTGCAGCAAAGCCAGGCAACAAACTCCCATCAAAATGATTAACAGTGAGGAGTTTTCTTTGGAAGACAAAATGGTGTGCTGGGAAAAAAGGCTACTCCAAAAAATACTTGTTTTCTTCTACCTGTTACATGTTTCCCATGTATGCAACCTGTGTTTTTTAATCCATCCTTTCAATCCTTCTCAAATGTGATCCTTACTCTGCCTTGGGCTACATGACCACCCATTGCAATTGCTAGTGGTGAGAGCAGAAAACCGAGCAGCATCTGGTAGCTCCAGGCCACTCCTGTGGGAGACCATAGCAGCGATTCATTGTAACTTGCCAACAATTTCTTCAAAGCATTACTTATTCTTCTACTCATGTTCACAATATGTTATTGGAAAGGATGAGGCAGGCCCACATTCCTATGTCAGAGCATTCCCTTGAAAACACACCTACCATCATTTCCACAGGGGTCTGGAGAGGAGGTTTAGGTTAGATGTTAGAAAGACATTCTTTACTCAGAGGGAGGTGAGGCCCTGGAACAGGCTGCCCAGAGAGCTGTGGGTGCCCCATCCCTGGAGGTGTTTAGTCTACATTGCTTGGGGCCCTGGAACAGGCTGGCTGAGTGGGTGGGCCTTAAGGACCCTTCCAACCCAAATCATTCTATAGCTCTACAACCTCCATCACAGGTCAGAAGCAACCTGCTATATGATGGGGAGGTTTCCTCTTCTCTTCCAGTGCCTGCCTTTGTGTGCGTGAAACTTCTTAGTAAAACTCATAGATTTTCAGTCTCCTTATATTTCTAGATCCAAGATTCAGCAACAATTTGGGATGATTTTTTTTTTCTCCCTGTGGTAAATTGTGGGAAGACAACATCCTTTTAGACCATTCCCAGCTGGAGGCAATTTCTCAGTATCTGGCTTCCCTATTGTTTCTTCAGAGCCTCATTCTTGTCTCTACTTTGCTGTTTCTTGTTGTTTCTTTAAGGCTTTTGGTTTAGCCCTGAGATTGTGGTGCAGACAGCCTGAATTCCCCGACACTGGTACCAAGTTGTTCTGTAAGTGGTGGGATTGGAATGCAAACTGTGCTGCAGATTCTCCCACATTTAATAGGATGCGTATGTGGTTTCCTACTCTTAATGGTGTATTATGAGTGTTTCTTTTCCAGCTGTACTCACCAGTCTGTTCTCCCGAGATTGTATGAATTGAAGAGCTTTCTGACAGATTTGATCAAAACTAGATTAAAGTCTATTGGGGGTGTGGAAAGAGAGGAGGAGGACAGGCAAGTAGAGAAGCACACTCAGAACATGGTAATGCAATCCTTATTTCCTTAGGATAACCATCCAAAGTGTATCGCAGCTAACTCTCTTCTCCTCCTCCACAATATTCTAAAATAATATCTCAGTGAGTCCAAATAAAATGTCAAAAACTGAGTTTGTTGAAGGAAAACATTTCAACAAATCTAAAACAAAAGTGATTTGGAACTTACTTTTGGAGAACTTCAGAACATCGCGGCCTTCTGTTCTTCAGTGAAATAAAAATAAATTGAAATAACCTTTCCAAAATCCTGCAACCCTCTATGGGGGGGGGGGAAGCAACTTTTTTTTTACTTTTCTAATCCTTACTAATAAGTACATAAAGGAACTGGATTTTTGCTAGCAAGGTATGTCTCAAGTATGTCAGCTCATAAGATACACGTTTTCAATTGTTGTGATATCACGCGAAGTGCTTCTACTCACTCAAAACATTTGAACAAAGGCACGTCTAACAGATGGTTTTTCTCCTTTCACATCATCTCACTCAAACTTCTTGACTAATTGTTTATCCACTGGCCAATATTCAAAGAAAGCACTTAGATGAAAATCTGGGAAATATAAAATATTTAGCTTATATAAATAAAGAGATTAAGTCTTTTTTTTTTTTTTCCTTCTGATTATAATGACAAAGACCTTAGCAGTTCCTGTTCATACAAAACTGTTCTGGTTGTTGCTCTTTCTAACTAATAATGCAATTCTGCTGTTAGAAAGGGAAAGTTCTGTGACTTTCCCAAACAGAAGATATTACCAGGGTCCAGTTATCTGGACCTTGGTCTCTCTCTTTTAACCTTTCTCTCTCTTTTTCTTTCTCTTTTTCTTTCTTTCTCTTCCTTCCCTCCTTCCTCTTTTTCTTTTTTTTTTTTCTTTTTTT
>WBMW01003950.1:1434836-1448715 GCA_013396635.1 Penelope pileata
TTTTTTTTTTAGCAGTACACCTTGGAGAAATGTTTTAGTTCTCAGAAATTGAATTTTCTAGTAAAAGCATTCTGCTGGAAAATCCCCAATGACTTTAGCTTTTGTTGCCTTTTATCAGACATGTTCTATCATTCAAGGTTGGCACAGAGGATTTTTAGGAACAAACAGGGTGAAAATGTGGTGGACTTGGAGAAGGCAGAGGACTTTTCACTTAGACATCTGGAGGCTGCACTATGATGGGTGCTATTCTCGTGTGCTGTGACTGTGTCTTATATATTATACAGGTTTAGCCACATTTTTGCGAGCTATTATTAACGCTGACTTGCAGCATACGCCTTTGGAAGCAGAACAGTCAGGGCATACCTGCTTACAGTGGGAAACTAAAAAGCCTCAAATTTCCTCTTGGCTGGCTTCTTCCTCCTACGCCCAGCCTCGTCCATGCCATTCGAAAACAGAAGCTGACATCCAGTCATTTTCTATTGCTGGAAGAACACTCATAACAAAACCCACATCCCCTCTTGTAAATGCATTGGAAGGTCATGGAACAGGTACATTTGGACACTGCTTCTTTTTAGATGGTTTGAAAAGCTGTCGTCTCCCATTTTCTTGCCTTCATCTGATGTTATTTTAGCAGCGGTAGCAGGAATGGGCACCTTAACCACTTTCTAATCAAATTAGCCAGGCTTCCTCCCACTCAGATGGAAGTCTGGTTGGATTTTCCAGCTTGTATTTATACCCTATGGATATGAGTTCGGAGGCACTTCATCCGCTCTCACAGCTGTAGTTGCCACTTCACTGTAGTTGTCACTTCATCGGCTCTCACAGTTGTAGTTCGCTCTGGCAGCTATCAGTGCTACTTTTGTATGGCTGCACTAAGATGGAATAACTCAGTGGTGCTTTGACACTCCACAGCAATTAAGGTAATTTTGTCTAAGGTATGTTTCATGTCACAGCCTTAATTTCGCAAATAGGAAAGATTATTTTTGAAGGAAATGCCAGTAGCCCAACATCCCATTTCTGCTTTACTGGCATAACCAAGAAGAAAAAAATCAGACTTCCTATTTCAGGTGCTTGTGTTCTAACAACTACCTCGTATCTATTTTTGTGCTAAAGTTATGCTAATTCCAGCCTCATTAATTAACTGGTTCCTTGAGTGTTGCATCTTTAAAAGTTGATTTTTCTAACCATCCCATTGGAGATAGTTCTTAAATCACCAGGTATTTAAAGCCACCTTCCTGTCTGAGATGCTTTCACTTTTGGGAACAATCCCTGCATAATTAAAAATTATTTTTGGATTTTTTATTTATTCATAATTTTCTAATATGTCTGAAGCTTATTAGGATGCTAGACTTCATTTATTAGAATATCCTTGAGCAGGAGCAATAGCAGTAAGGTTCACTTCATTAAAGACAAATGTAATCCGTACAGTAATTGACCTACAGTTCACAGCAAAGAACTTCATTAGGCGATGTTAATTTGAGACAGAAACCTGCAAAAGTCAAAAAATCCAAGAGTGAAGGTTACTAACTTTCTTTTGTTCTTTCTTCCCTGGTGGCTTGGTCATTGCAAAGTTGTCTTTCCACACATCGCCCACAATAAAGCAATATAATTTAGCATGGGCTTCAATAAACTTTCATGTTTCATGTTGTGGGTGCCCCATCCCTGGAGGCGTTCAAGGCCAGGCTGGAAGGGCCCTGGGCAGCCTGATCTGGTGGGTGGCAGCCCTGCCCACGGCAGGGGGTTGGAGCTAGATGGACTTTAAAGTCCCTTCCAACCTGAGCCGTTCTATGACTCTATGGATTACGTTAGCTGTACATATAATCCCAGCACTGGTTTTAACTTAGGGATGACTGGCAATATTGCAGTTGTGCCTGAATCAATGTTGGATTCATTGTGTAAATAAATATGCTTCTTGTTGTAAGAAAAAAAGTAGGCATTCTCTCATGGCTACCCTACAATTTCATATCTGCTCGTCCTGAGGATCAAGTCATATAGGCAAGGCAAGGTGAGGTGTGTTCTGCTTTCCTGGAGAAATGCTGGAGGCTTTAGGGCTGTAATTCCCCAGTGTGCACTTCACGCATCCTGTCCCACTTACTCCCACTGACACCAGGGCCTGAGCTGGTGCAGGGTAGGAGGAGGAAACCACAGAATTCCTTGCTACCTAGTCCTGCAAAGTTTTATACTTTTAGTAACGTCCTTTCATGTCCAGAAGTACAGAACCTGGTACAGTTTCAGTTTTCTGCTGCTTGCATCATCGCTTTGCATTTTCCAATTGTCTTAGGGACGTAGAAGCCACAGGGTTACGCTATCTTTGTGCAGCACCTAAATAATGACTATCCCCTGAACCCACTCCTTGAATTCACAAATTATTTACAGACGAGCAGTGAGCGCAACCCTTGAGGAGACTCAACAACATCTAAAGAGAGCATGTCCCTGTGTCCCTGACACAGAGAACAGGGCAAGTACAAGCCAAGCAGTGGCTTCCAGTCACTGTCAGGAGTTTCCACAACCCTGGACATGGAGGTAGTGGCCCAGAACTCTCTGATGCTTCATCTTGCTGAGTGCATTTCCAGTGGAGAAGCTCCAGATCATTCTGACAGCTAAGCACTTCTTCATCAGCCACCCTTTCCCTGGATGATATCTCAAATCCTTACAGACACTATTTTCCTCCAGAAATGTGTTTTGGTTTTTTGGTTTTTTTTTTAAGTGGTGTAGAAATCCATTTAAGTGAATACATACTGTGTGTATTTCCCTACCAATGCTTCTATACAGTTAGAAATATCAGAAAATTACCAGAAGTTGTGAGGTGGAAACTAAAAATCCTGCCCTGCTTAACTCTGGAGCTCCAGTTTTGACAGAAGCAGCAAGTTTTGGATTTTTTCAGCACTCTGTGCATTGCTTTTATTGAAAGCTAGAGATATTCAGCATCACAAAGAACTGGGGAATTGTAAAGCACTTGAAGCAAAGTTGTGCCCTACTCTCATGAGGCCTCACATTATGGTGAGGAGGTACCAGGCCTTGGCCTTTGATCCCCAAAACAAAAGTGGACAGCATTACAGCCTTACACCAGGCACAAGAGGCTCTTGTAGATTTCCCTTTCAGCTGAGCACAAAATCACTGAGCTTCAAAATAATAATAAAAAAGAAAAGGAGGAAAAAGAAGAGGTAAAGGACAGCACATTGCGATGGCATTTTCCTTCAAGCATGCAGTCCCTAAAAGGCCACGACATTTATACCCTTGTTCCTTTCTGAACTTCAACATCCTCTGCTATTGCATCTCCCTGTGACTCACACGATTTGTTTATCCCAAGAAGCATAATATATTTGATACTTACTTCAGTCCTAATTTGGATGGTGTTACCATTAGCCTTTCAGTTTCACAAGCAGCAGATGAAGAGATTTTTCAGGCTTGTTGTTCCACAGGTGTGCAGAGCAGTGCACAGCTCAGTCGCCACTCACAAGCCCAGTGGTAGGCCTGATCAGCAGGGAGGCCATGACAATGGTGCTTCATGTCCTATTTCAACATGGCTGTTGCCAGCAAGGGCCTTATCGGTTATGATTGATAGGGACATCTAGGGGCAGAGGAAGGCTGTTTGGCTGCGTTTTTGGAGATCATCACTGCTCACTTGCTGGTGCTTGATCATGGTACTAGGTTATCCACAGTGTGAATTTCTGGGCTACCTCTTGGATAAAAACATTCCAGCTCTGCTACATCATGGCTGGCCATGTCTCACGTCACACTGAGGGATCTCATGGGTACTGCTCCATCTCCAGCAGCACCTGCAGCAATGACTATGCAGCCTGGCCAACCGGCGTTGGCCATGCAGGCCTGCAAGCAGAGTGCAAGCAGAGTTCAAATCGCTAATACCACTGGCACTGCAAGGTTCTACCAGGGAAAGTAGGGGTAAACAGAGACCCAGAATGTCTTTCTATGGAAGCAATCTCATTTCTAATGTTATTGTAGCATAAAACAATTCTGGTAATAATGTGAGTTGACCTAAACTGAAATTAGTTATACTTTACTTTTCCTTTCCTTCTCCAGTGTCTGAACTGGAATAATATGCTTTCTGCCTGTAATAACATTTCTTATTCTGTTCTTTCCACATTATAATGCACTTTTATTCATTAATTTCCTTAAATAATAGAACATTTACTTCCTTCCAGCATTTGGCATTAGTCAGTGAATTGCAAGCAAATGTTAACGGAATTCTAAAAGATGTGGATCTGTTCTTTCCTTTTTCTAACTGAGGTTCATAAAAAGCTAAATGCACGTGGAGAAAAACTTATTCCTGTGCTGGAAACAAATGCAAGATTCAGAATCAAACAAATGCTAATTTCAAAGCTATTTCTGGCCAAAAATAGGAGTAATGACTATTATCTCCAAATCAACAACTGGAAGAGCTTAAAATTAAACTTGAGTCTAAAATCCAGAAGTCAGCAGGGTAGCAACCTCCAAACTGTTCATGTCTTGGAAATTAATCTCATCTCATATAAACAGACTTTGTATGTCTTGGTATTTGGGGATGGATGAAAACAAATGCGTAGGAGAGGCATTAAGAAGGAGAAATGGGAGTGAATCTTCAGGCACAGGGGATCTTGAATGCCTTCTGTTGTGAGAAAACAGAAGTATCTTTGATGTGGGGCTACATAAAGCATGCATGCGCTATGCTCATGTTTCTTTATTTCAATGGTTAAGTAAGACTGAAAAGTACAGCTTCATTGAAGTCACTGGAAAAAAAAAATCATTTTGACAATCATTCTGGGTCGGGCCTTTACAATTTTAGTAAATTTGAATGGCCTTCCTTACACTTCTCGTCTTTTGCACTGGTGTTACAGCAAAGTTATTCACAAGCTTAAAGCTAAGCTTATGTGAAATGCTGCAGGATTAGACACTGAAGAATGTTTGAAGTCTCCTACTTGAAAACCAACCTTGTGAGATTTCCAATTGAAAGATAACTTTATCAAAGATAGAGATAAATGAATGTTTAAAACTCATACTGAATTAATACAATACACTTTGATCTGAATAAATAAGAGCCTGAAAATCTCTGCTTGTACTGAGAATGTTCCAACTCACCTTGAAGAAAGGTGAAAACATAACTAGAAAATAACAGTGAGGCACAGTGTCATAGTACTTTATCAAGCCCTTTGTTGATAATTTTGCTGATCCAGCTGCATTTCCTTAAATGTCACAAAAGAACACTAATTTTATCCAGCTATGTTGATTTTAATACTGAGTGGTATAATGACTACTCCTCCTTTCTCCAGTGCTGGGTAGGGAAAATGCTGTGAAAGAATGTGTGCGGAGTATTCTCTCTGTTTGCTTTAGATCTCTGTAGCCCCTTGACATTTCTCATGTTGTCAGGAGGAATCTTTCTACTGTCTTCAGGGAAGAGACGGATCCAACCCCAAGCCCTCAGCCCTGTAAGTCCTTATGCACTTTCACAGGTGTGTTGCTGGTCAAAGAGCCAAGCATAGCACAGTAGGAAATGACAAGAAGAGAGCCAGGGACTAAGCTGGCAGCTCGAAGAAAGCTAGGAAGTTAGTTCTTGGCTGGACAGAATTACAGCCATGAACACCGTACTGGACATAGACATGGAAGTCAGGTCAAGTCTTTATCAAATGTAAGAAATAAGCAGTTACAACTTGCCTGCCTTAGGGTTTCTCCTCCCGGCTTATACAGGGATTGATGGCTTTTGTTTTTCTCCAACGTGCCCTATTTGGGGCTAGGATTTGTGTCCACATCCTTTGGGTCTTCCAAGTGATAGCCTGAGCAACTGTTTGGCAGGGTCTACTCTGAAGCAAGTCTTTCCTTCTCCTGTGAAAGCTGTCCCTCATTGTGTCTGGTATTTATTCACGTGTCTGAGAGAATGGCGAAACACTGAAAGCTTGCCTCTGCAGCACAGCAACCGAAGCGCTCCTCGGAGGTGTAGGGGAGGCAAAACCTTGGTCCTACCAGCAAGATAGATGAGGTAGATGGAGGAACAATCTGTCAATATCTGTGCATGTGGCAGCAGCTGGACTGCAAGGCATTGCCCAAGCACAGGTGATGCTATACATGACTGAAGAGCAACCTTTTGCTTATACCCTGTGTATGTATAAACAGTAGGGAGATAGAGACTGGGCTATCGTGGGTGTAGCCTCCACTTATGTATCCAAACATACTGCTATCATCATTGCATTCCTGAGGGTGGAGACAGTTCCCCCCACGTGAGGAGACCCAGAAATGGTATCCAGGCTGCAGCACCAAATTATTTAAACCAGCTAACCACAATACCTTCAAAGATAAAATTAAAACTTCAGAGCTTTCAAGAGAATTCCAACAAACTGAATGGGAACAAAGGTACTGCCTGTAACAAAAGCTCCAGTAGCATTGCTCATGTCCAAAGGGAGGTCATGTTCTCTTTGCGATAAGCTTGTGTGTGCAGTTATGGGTGTATCTGTAATTATAGGCAATGGGAAGAAGGCTTGCTCAATAGTATGGCTCCCCCCACCATGCCAGACATGGGCAGGAACGTGCCGCATGACGGAGTGGCCACCTGAGACTCCCAGTCCTTCTGTTTCTCTCTGTATGACGAACTCCTCTGCTCTTACTTCCCCCATGCAGCCTTGGGTTTGAGCTCTGCTTGCTGCTGACGGCCTCCAGCAGCTCAGTACACGACACGCATCACATGCCCGTTCTCCCATTTGTCCTCATCTCAATTTACATTATTTCCTCTCTGCAGGAAATCTAATTACAGTGACATTTTTAAGCTCAAACACACTTATAAAAACACATCATCATAACAAAGATAAGAAGGAAAGATGCAGAGTGTCTGGGAGCATCCTTGGGAAGCTGTAAGCTACTTTACATGAAAAAAAAGCAGAACTCTTAAAGATAACCTCCTAAGAAAGAACTGTGCAGTGTCTCTGTTGCAATACACTTCAGAAAGATTTGAGGAGAGAAGAAGAGTGCAGCTGTAGAGTGAGACACTTGGACACGGATCTGTATTTCATGTTTAACATTTTAGCTGTTACAGCACTCGATTTCAGCGTGAACACTCCAGCAACCATACAAGCATAAGCAGCAACAAGCTCTCAGCTCGGTTTAACAGGGCTAAAACAGCTGGGAGGTTCACTATTTTCTTTACAGCTCATGTCACATAGTTTAAAAAAAAAAAAATACACCACCCAAATCAAAACCCCTTCATTTCCAGAAGCTGTAAATGGTTATTACCATGCCATAAACTACTGCAAACAGGTTCCTGGCCCATGACTAAGGCTCACAGGCCATCTTGTAATGCAACTGGCTGCACGAAGATGTTCCAAAAACATGCGGCACGGAAAGAATTCGGCTGGGCTCACAGGGCCCCGTATCCAGTTTCAAGCTTCTTGTTTGACGAAGGGAATTTCTACAGGAAATGGAAAGCTTGAGGGCTACAAGCATTGACCTTTACAGCAGCCACTCGGTTCAGAAGAGAGGAGCCTGAACGACTACCAGGGACACGTAGGCCCGTTTCCATGTAAAGAGCGCGTGCACACCCACATGAAGCAAAGGAATGCACTTCTCGGGGGGGGTGGAGGGGGGGGGACGTCTCTGCAAGCACCACCCAAGGCGAACAGAGCTCTCTGGAGCAGCGGTCGCCCCGTTTTCCCCCTCCTCTCCCGCTCCCAGACGGCTGCAGCAGGCGGCGGCGCGGGGCTCGGTCACCAGAGGGCGGCAAAGGACCGGCCGAGAGAGCCGTCATGGCGGGGCGGGAAACGAGCGCTCTGCTCTGTCAAAGCCCGGGAACAAGTGAATTAGGGTGGGTTTTTTCCTGTTAAAAGCTAGGTTTGTTTTTATTTCGTGCTCTCACCCCATTTTTGCAGACGAAATTAGTTTAAAAAATGACTATTTCCATCAGCTTACACACTCTCAGAGTGCTAGGGCTCTGAAAGAGTGATTGATTGACTTCTACACCACTTAGCTCTCTGATTTGTGAAGATTTTTTTGGCTGTGGCTGTTCAGGTTGTTTGGGGTTGTAGATGCAGCACACACCTTTAAGGTGCTCTCACAACGAAGGGTATAGATACGCAAGCAGCCCTTCCTTCGGGTTTGTCACCAGAGCTGCTCCTGACTCACCTGTGAGTTACCAGCCTGCAACAAAGCTCCCTTCTCGTGGAATGAGGACAGGCACACACAAAGTTACTCAGAAATACCTACGGTAGTTCACACCCTCTCTCCAGATCGAGTGTTGACTTTACTCAGCAGAGACTTCCTCTTGCGCTCAGACTGAGGTTGCACTGCTCTCAACTAGTGCTAGAGTGACCGAGTGAGAAGAGCGGGGAAAGAACTTCATCCTGTTCTTGTTAATCATCATGCAGTGGTACATTAAGACGTAAATACAGGCTTAAAATCCTTATAATGCAGGCATAAATTGACGCAGTATATTTTCTGCTTAGAAAAACACTACAGACCCTGCCAGTATAGGTTATAGCCAGGAGGAGTCTATGACTAAGCACAGCACGATTTGATCGCTATCAGTTTATCTCAAAAAATATTACCCCTCTCTACAAATTCTGTCATCTTGAATTTTGCCCTTCAGAATGCAACAGAAGTCTGCAGTCTTTGCACCTGGCTTGGGAGGTGCATCCATTTGGCTGGATGGCACTGGCAAGCAAGGACCACGAGCTCCTCTGTCTCCTTCACACCCCTGTGTCTCAGGTATACAGATCATTAATTTTTGGTATAAATGCTTGCAATAAGCACTAGTTGTCAATTAAAATCCACGATTACATCATGAGAAAGGTATTTTTGGCCTCCAAGGAAGCAGAGTATATCAACTCATCAGTATTGTCTGCTGGCCAAGTATAGCTTTGGCAGGGATTGCAGAAAATTTGTATTTCTTGCTCTTTAGTTAAAGTACTGAAAAGGCAACTAGCCAACACAAGGACGGGGAAAATATGGATTGACACAAACCTAGAAAGACAAGCTTGGCCAAAATCCATGGTATTTTTTGGCTGTGAATGATTAGTGGCTTTCCTGGCTCAAACTTCTTCAAAAACATTCAGAACACCGTGAGATTTGTTTCTTTTTCTTTCTGTTTTCTAAATCTTCTAAATCTTTATGTGGTCTTGGCAACATCATAGGAAGTGCTATACTATTATTTCATGCATGCTTCCTAACTTCTTTTTTCTTTTTTTTTTTTAACTGCTGTACATTTCTAATAATTTTCTCTCCGCACAGTATTTTCCATCTGTTTTCCAGAATACTGAGAACACAGAAGGCAGTTTTCTGAAGGGGAGGATGATTTTCTGAAGGGTTACCACCTCATCAGATTAATTGCAAGGCTCTTTGTTTAGCCATTTGATTGAATGTAAATTGAACTAGCAGTCCATGCCTAACCTGCCAGGAAATGAATTAAAATAGCAAGAAAATGAAAGTGATGCTTGCAGATTGTGACCCAATACAATTCTGCTGCTACGCATAGAAACTGAACCTCAGATATTTCCAACTCCTATTAGCATTACATTATGTTGGAACTATTGAGCAAAATCACAACAGTCTCTCTACAGTGAAGGACAAGAGCTGATGGGAAAAGTGCTTTAGGCTTGGGAGTAGGTAATGAGTCCTGTAAAACACCATTCCCTAGATTAGACTTTCAATGTGGATCACTTTAGCAGACACTAGAAATTAGGACAAATGACTTTCAAATAGTTTCACTTCAATTTCTTTGTATTACTGAGAGGTCTTCAAACTGGGGCAGAGTCAGATAAAATATCTCTCTCCTCTGAGATGACTAATAATAGCAGTTTAAGGGATTTGTTTCTGAACCTCGCTCCCAGCCACTGAAACAGTGTTCTTCAAATATAATCTATTTTCTCACTCACAACTCAATGGCCATTTTAAAAGTGTTTTCCCCCTCTTCCATACACCCCAGACAAATGTGATGAAATTTCAGAATGGAAATTCTTATTTGGTTGATCAAATCATCTTATAATAACATGAAGGTCTATTCCTTTCGGAAACAGAAAAAAAATAAAATAAAAGAGATTTAACTCTGGAACTCCCCTAAACTACAAGTCCAATTGTCTTTTTCCCTTCAAGCCACTTTCCTTCTGTAACAATATGCTTCTGCAAATGATAAAGTAAATCAGAAATATAGTTTGTGGGCAGATAGACAGAGCTTTACATGTGAATTTTGAAGTAAGCTATTAAATCACAAAATTTGAGTCTTCTTTGTAAAAAGTATTTTTGTCATTACCAGAAATGAGCAACACATACTGTTGGCTCTTTTAAAAAGTAGATTGAGCCATTACAAAACAGTAAGGCTTGGTTTCCCAGGCAGTTAGCATCATAGAAACTTCTGCTCTGACTCAGCTTGACCAAGTCATCTGAATTCCTGCTCAGTTTGTTTCATTGCATTAATCCTTTCCAAGTCATCCTCAGAAGGGACTGGCAGGCAGTGGCTTCCAGTCCTCAGAGCTCTGATGTCACCTTCTAAGCTCACACTCTGACATTGTCTCTTGAAATTCAATCTGGAGGAGTGTCTTAAGATATGGAAAGAACACATTCTACAGTAAACTACTTACACAATTTGCTTGAAAATTATTTTTATTTCCCACATTTCATTCCTCATCCTGTCATGTGTGGAGTTTTGTCTGAAGAAGATTTGAGATACTGAATGCTCTTTTCACTGGAAATAGAAGCATAGAGGGGAAAAAATGATGGGTTGCTAAAGCATTTGTTAAACTAGCCCTTCAGCTTACAAGTGCTTACAAACATGCTTTTACTTTATACATACAGATAGTCCTCCTCAGTTTCCATGAGACTCTGTGAATGCAGAACAAAATGCATGAGTATGTGCAGCTGAGAGTCCCTAAGCAGATGCTTTCCTTTTTTAATATCTTTTTCAATATAAAAATATTATTTTGTCACCAGGGGGCTTCTTATTTCATTCCTCTGTTAGAACAGAAATTAATAACAACAAAATTTGAAAGATACTAAAACGGTTATTGATTTCTGGTATATATCAAAGTCTGCCTGGCTGCAAAATTTCATGAAAACCAATGTTCGTGTCATACTATGCTTTACATCCTTGGCAGAATACTATTTTCAGCTCTAGAGTATTGCAATGAAACAAGTTCCATTTGGCACACAAAATAGACAAAAACTATCTATTGGGTTATACTTTTATATGAAAATGGCATGTGTTTTGCTCCAATGTTCAAAGAAATATTTTTCATCAATTTATTAAAAGAATTCTTTAAAAATTGTTACCAAGATCCTTATAGAAAGCCCATCAAAAAATTACAGGTACAGTATTTTTCTTAAAACTTTTTCTTAGACCTCAACTATAAAAAGCTGATGTATAGTTACAGACATAAAAATGCTTTTGGGTGTGATGATAATGTGAAACTACCACTAATATTTCAGTGTGCAACATCGAGAGGATCAGCCTAACTTTTTCATTGTGTTTGATTTTGCAAATATAATTGCTGCAGCAGCAGTACTTTACGGCTGTATGCCACAAAACCATTTGCATTCTAAGCATCTCTATTGTATCATGCAATATTTAATTATTATTTAATTCCATGGCAAGCTATGAGCAGTATGAAAGCAGGTTACCTGGAAAAAAAAAAAAAAAAAACGCTTTAAAGATTACTATGTGTCCATGTTTTTCATGAACTATGTCTAAATGTACAAAATTTTCCATCATGGCAATGGCCTCAAGATGTGGACGACACAACAAATAATGTGATTGCGAGCAAACCCTGGGCAGACCGGTAAAACCCACAAGAGCCAAATGCAACATTCAGATGAAAGGGGGCATACAGCTGCCTGCCACAAATCTCCACGGACTCCCAGATACACATGACTTGCAGGAAATGCCTTGTTGTTGTTCGAACTCATCACATCAATAAGCACAGGGAGACCATAAGCTCCTCACCGTTTGCTTCATGCCACTTCTCTGAGCTGCACAGCCAGCATTTCACAATGGATGGGAGAAAAGAGGGAAGTCAGCAGTGCTGCCGGGGCTGAATTTATTGAACACGCTAGCTCAAAGAAACTGTGCCTCTGACAGCTGTATTCATATTGACAGGAATAAAGTAGTTAGACCAGCACACACTCAAGCACAATAATGTAATATTTATCAACTACTTTTATCTATGAACATCCTATTTTTACATACAAGTTCTCAGCATGAGATCATACACACACAAGATGATCTGAATATCAACAAAGAACAAGTTTAACTGAGGTACAGTTAAAATACCCTCTCTTATTTACTCCTCCGGTGTCATTATAAGTTTGCATTATAAGTCTGCACTAGCAAGCCACCCGAGAGCTCACAGACAGCCCACGCTCTCAGCTCGGGGCTGACAGCTGGGTGCTGCAGTGAAGCTTGTTCCTCTTCTCTCTTCTGAAGAGGTGGAGGTAGGAGAGGAGAAACAGGAGAAAGGAGAAACAGGTTTCCATTTCTTCCTGTTTCAAAGTTTCCTTTCGCTTCTTCAAATGTGCAAAGAAAACCTCCTGAAGTGGTGGCACACACTTTTGCAGATATGCTCTCAAAAGCTTTCAGCAGCAATATAAGGCCCTTCAAAACAGAAACCTTCTAGCAGGCACTCTGAATTCCTTCCTCACTTCATGAAAATTGCGACTAAAATGGTAAATGACCTTCAGAGATGGCACTGCAGATGACAGTAAAGAACATTTGCAACACAGTCTCTGGGTTTATGTTTCTGAAGGACTTTGTAAAATTCTTTTCTCCCTCGCCTGTGCTGCTTTGGTGGCCAGCAGAGCAGAGGTCAGCTTGTTTGTTTTACCCCTCTCATGATTTTGCTTTGCCAGACGTGTGTCTATAGGACACATTTCTTTAAAAACAAATTGTGTCATGTAGTAAAAAATAACTTTAAAATCACTGTGTCAAAGGCTATTTCTGTTCCCAGCTGTTAAAACCATAGCCCGTCTTTGCTATTTTCTTTTTTGTCTTTAGAAAGCTGTTGATCTCATCCCAGCAAGTGATCTTAACTTTACAATTGGAACAACTGATGAAATACAGTGAAATCAATAGTGATGATGTTAAAATAAATATTGTGCAGAAAAATAAATGTTGCTATTTATGAAGCGGAAAAGGTCATGGGCTATAGAAAATAATGAACGCATTCATCTACACCACTGTATCACAGTTAGACTGGAAGCCCTCTGGTCAGTGAGTCATCTCTTTGCAGCTTCTCTGCTGCGCTGCTTGCAGCAGAGCTGACTCGCAGCCGCTGCTGCCAGTGCACAAACCACCAGCTGTAGGACGCCCCTGAACTCCAGTGGAGCCTTGTTTGATGATAAAACTGTTGCAGCGGGGGCCTGTATTTAAATCTCGATGACTCAATCATCTTATGGCTTTTTTGGAGTCATTAATAAGTCGTATAACTATATATATTTCATTCATGTTCCCGTTATAGTTCCTATTTATACTTGTAGTTGTTTTGCTCCACTTAATTCTCTTAATAAAATGGCAGTCTCGAGCTGTCTTACTGTAAACAATTCCCCCCTTTATTCTGTGGCCTGCTCTTTGACAATATTTTGACAGTCTGATCTGAAATTTCCAGATAGGAACACACCAGGTTGCAGCAGCATTTGGCATTAGCTATTTGGAGCTATTGACTCATAAAGAAAGGTTTTGAGGAAAGAATCAGGAATGGTACTGTTCTGTTGAAGGGAAAGAACTGGACTTCTATTTTCATATTATTTCCAGGTAGCCTGCTCGTATCAGCTTAATTAGTTTCTTTCCGTACTTGAAATAGTCTTTCAGCAATTTGAAGATTTCAGAAATCCTCTTGCTTTGACACATCCATCCAGGAAAGAAGTTAATTTCTTTTTTTTTTTCCTTTTTTTCCCTTTTCTTTTTTATTTTCATTTTTTA
>WBMW01003950.1:1465307-1480719 GCA_013396635.1 Penelope pileata
TTTTTTTTTTTTTTTTTGAACCTTTGGCAGATACGGCTTTATTAATTTTCAGATAAATATTTAAACTCTTCATTCTGCCCTGCTACTTGCTACCTTTGAACAAAGGCGTGCCTAGCTGGCAGAGCACGTGAGCGTGCCACTGCTGCTCAGCAAGGAAGCGCTTAGCTGGCTGCCTACGTGCTGCCTGCAGCCAGTGTGCTGTATTTGCAGGCTAGTGTCTCACCGGGGTGAAGGAGGGCTACCATGCTTCAGTGGTGGCTGAATGCATGGGGTTGCAACAACACCTGTCTTCCAAAGGTGAAACAGATACCTATCTCCAAACGTCTTGGTAACAGACTATTTCTATTAACTGTCTGTGTTTTTATGGAACATTATTAAACAATAATTACTCCCCAGCCATTAACAAATACGCATTTCCATTCTGCATAGGACCTTTGCTTTGTAGTGAACTCTCTGTGCACTTAATGTAAAGATGGCTATGTGTTGTGAAATTACACTTTTGACACAAGCTTCACCTGTCGTATCAAGCATACAACACTTTGTATTCCCTCCCCGCCTCTTTTCCTTAGAGATGTAATTCCTTATAAATGTGTTACAAAAGGTGAAAGGGAACATACATAATTTCTAATCTTCTAAATAAGGATTAGAGACTTGTTTTTCTTTTCTAGCCAAATGTTAGACTGAGAGTTCTTCCTAAGGATTTCTTATGCTTGTTCTTGTACCACACTTCAGTATACCAAGTCTAAAGTAAAAGTGCTGGAAGCAGTGTTCTAGGTTCCCACAGTGTTCACTGAAACAGATTTTTGCTTCTTTCATTGTAGTGATTTTTTTTCCCTTTCATTTTATTAGTTTTAAAAATTCTTGTGTGTTGATGTCATGTATTACACTTAACTCTGTTCTGTAATTTCAAAGTGAAAGTAATTTCATCTTATCAATTTACAAAGTTGATTTAAACCTGGGAAATTGGAAAACTCTGTTTATTAGGTATGTTTGTGTTGTGGTTTGATCCAGCAGATAGCTAAGTCCCACACAGTTATTTGTTTACCCTCCCCCCTCCCCAAATGGGGTGGGGGAGAGAACTAAGAGAAAGATACAGTAGAACTCGTGGGTTGGGATAAACACTATTTACGAAGGTAGTAAAGAAAGTAGAAGAAATACCAGGACATGCATAAACAAAGAGGATATGCAGAGCAAGGGGTCACAGCCAGCAGCAATCCTTCCTCCCGGCTGACCTCTTCCATAAAAATCAGATGATGCCATATGGTATGGAACAGCTCTTTGGTCAGTTTGGGTCAGCTGCCCTGGTCCTGTCCCCTCCCAGTTCCTTGCTCCTTATGCCCCCCCCAACTGCTTCACTGGCAGAAGAATGAGGAACTGAAAATGTCCTTGGCTTTGTTCAACACTGCCAGGTTTGTTTTTCTTCTGAGACCAAAACATAGCTTCATACTAGACACTATGAGAAACGTAACTTCTGTTAGAAGCTAAGATGATTCGGTTTTACAACAAAGGTGTCACGGCTTGCCTGTTTAGAAATCAAGTGTAGTTTTGAAATACAATCTGAGATTTTGTGGTAATCAAATAGCATAATTCAATAAGATAAGAAGCTAGGTATATTCAGAACAGAACTAGTGATAAAGGCAACTTGTCACTAGAATAAGTTGCTGTGACTTTGTTGAATTCTTGATTCTGAATTCATGAATGACAATATTTTAAAAAAAATCCTGTTGGAGCAGGATGGTTGAGCAGTTGAATGAGCTCTCTAAATAAGAAATCAAGCTCACTCAGTGTGTTCTTTTTCTTACATTATGAGTCTGACTCCTTCTTAAAAGGAGTTTTGATGGATAAAATTCACCAGCATGTGTTTAATTAATGATCTGAGGATTTAACAAGTGAGCCCCTAGAATCTAATAAGCTTCAGTCTAAAGTTAGCTGTACCATCAGGTATTCTTTAGAACAGGAGATTTTGTTACTGCTATCAGTTACAAACTCTGTTACATGTTAACTAGCGTGTGTTGTGGTGTTTGACTTATTTAGAATAGTGTCATGTTTTATAGTAGGATCATCTGTGTGATTTTTTCTCTTGTTGTTGTTGTTTTCCCCCTAATTACCTAGGAAATAAATCTTGCCCACTATAAGACAATGTATTTAAGATTTCTCTTTTGGGCGTCTGAAGAAAGCAGCCAAAGACAAATATAAGCTGTGTTAAGCTCTTGTAGAAAAGAGAAGTTGTCCTATTTCTTGGGGACTACCAAGTGTAACAACTCATTTATCAAGGGCAAAAGTAGCTTTTTTGTCTCCTTTCTTTCCCTGTGTCTTCAAGCATTTGTAAACAGAAAACATTGACTTAAATGCCAAACCTGGTTTCATCCCCTTTCTCAGTGTGTGTAAAATTACTTCTAAACTCACGCTTATCCTAAAGATTTTCTGTACACAAGCAGATTGTTGTCCAAACATGACAGGATCCCTGAGGAACGTGTTTCCATGTCACCTCTGTTGACTTGGTGGTCACAGTACCAGGTCAGCCATAGGCCTGTTGCTGTTCCTGAGCTGCCACGCCTAGAACTGGGTAGAGGTCTTACTTCATTATACACGGCTCACATCGTTCAGTGAAGCGCTTTAGCTTCTGGAAGCGAGGAGAAAACTACCTTAGCAACAATTTGCTGTACATTCTAAGGCAAGGTTGAAGTCCAATCACAGGAAATAAAAAAGCCGGTTTTACTGCATTGCTCAAACGGCAGCTTCAAGGGGACCAGCTAACGTGCCTCTCACCAGCCGGTTAGGTCAGCTGGTGCGACGGGCCCAGCTTCGCTGGTCTCTTCCCTTTCATCTGTTGAGGTCTCTTTGGGCAATGGACGTCCAATGAGTATGCAAGGTGAAAGCTTCAGTTTCGTCAGCACTTTCATTTTTTCATGTGCGGTCTGGTGATCCCAAACAACATGGGATCAAATGAATGTTCAGCTCTGAAATCTGTTTTCTTGTCTAAAGAACATGCTGGTGATTCATACCTGCTCTGTTAATCTCTGGGTCTGTTAGTTTCAACATTTTTTTGATTAAAAAGTAGATGTCCTAAAGATATTGAGCTATGAACAATCTGAAGGACTGGTGTACGGAAGAGGCTGTCAGGTTAGTGCCTGCCCTAGGGAAGGGCTGCTGTGTGGGGCTCAGTGGCTTCATGCACTATTGGTAATGAACAGTAATGAAGGAGTGAGTGCTTGACTTGAATTCCAGCACTGCCTCTGTTGTGTCCCTCTGCATCCTCTAACTAGAAGGCTGGGCAAGAAAAGAGAGGGTCCTGGCGGTACTGAAGCATATGTGGGACTTAAAGGCTTGGAGTCGGGGACCAGAAGAGGGGAAGAGCTCGGGTTTGGAGACATGACAGTCTAGCATTTTGTTGTACACGAACCGATGTGTTTCTTTTGTGGTCCCCACCATTTTCAGATGCATTTCTGTTTAGAAACTTTTGCTCTATTGTGTTGTCCTAGCACTACTAGTGAAGATGGGTTGCTTTTCTCTTTCAAGGTTTTTTTGTTTTCGCTTTTAGAACTGGAGACCTGTCAGTTTTGTCTCTGCTGTTAGAAGAAGTTAAGAACATGTCTCGTTGGTTATAGCATCTGTAGTATAGCATTTAAATGTTCTGTTAACTTCTGGAACTTATACATATATTAAGCAAATGTGTGAAATAAGACATTTCTGAAACGAATTAGTCACAAAGGGATGGGATACCAGTGAAAGATAAATTGTGCAACTGAAGTTTAAGTACAAGCGAGCCATTGACTGCAGCATTTGGATCCCGGTAGCTGGACTGCTGCATGGAGTGCTGTCTGGCACTGGTGAGGAGTTGTGCTTTTAGCAGGCTGTCCTGAGTAAGGAACGTTGCATGGCTTATCTGTTCTGGAATTGTGTGCTGAGCAAAGGAAAGAGATGAGAGTGGTGTGCAAGTGATCGGGGCATCCTGGCCATGCCTGTGCACCTTGGCAGAGCAGGGGGAACAGTGCCAGGGGCAGCTGCCAAAGGAGTCACTAATGTATTACAAATTATTCAGTAGTATATAAACAACTTGAGTGGTTACAAATATTGTAAACTGTAGTTAATTGAAATAAGCTTTCTGTAGACATTAGACATTAGCTCCTAATAGCCATCTGTGCCTGCTGCATTCCTGATGCTAAAATGTGACAGTTGTCCACTTTTGGATAATTCTCTCAATACAGCAGTTTTACAATCCTCTCTGAGCCTATGTTATCCAATAATATGATACATTAGGGTAGTGTGCTGAAATTAGAGGGTGAAAATTCTACTGTACTAAACAACTTGCTTATTACTCTTGGTACTTGGAGGTTTTTTTTTTTTTTTGTTTTTTGGGGGTTTTTTTTTTTTTTTTTTTTTTTTTTTTTTTAAATTAAATACCTGGATGTAAGAAATAAATTGTTTTACTAGACCTATTAAACCCTGGAATGAATTGTCTGCAGAAGCGGTGGAGTCTCCCTTGTTGTGGAAATCAAGATTTGACTTGATGCGACCTTGGAAAACCTAATTTAAAGCCTTGCTTTTAAGAACAATCGGACCAGATGATCTCTGGAGATCCCTTCCAAACTAGACTTTTCTGTGATTTTGTAATCTACGTCATGTATAACCATGTTTTTAATAAAATATCAGTGGTAGCTTAACACTCTGAAAACTGATCATCTTAAAATTATAATTCCTTTTCTGCTGAAAATAAATATGGGGAATAAGTTCACCAGTACAAAAGTTATCGTTACACAGTGATACTTATAAGGCAGTGACATTTTTTCTCTAATATAGAAAAACAGCTGTAATACTGATACTTGGTTATTTTAATTTGAGAGCAGAATCTAAAATGAGGGAAGAGCTTTCAAGCTGCCCCTGAAAGGATTTTGACTGTTAAACTAATGTTTAAAAATGCTTCTTTCAAATATAATCAGAAAATATTTGACTAGTAGTATCAAATACTTGTTTTCCTTTATTTGTTACATGCAAATGGTGACTGCTTGAATGAAGTGCATTTCATGGTGAAGTGCCTGTATGTATTTGTTGCAGAACAAACTGAGAGCGTTAAGACAAAGTTATGAATGGTGAGGAGAGGGATACTTTTAAGATGATTTGAAGTGAACAAATCTTGTTTCGTGTTTGTTTTTTCAACTCCTGTTTTCAAAATGCCCAGTGTTTGTGGTTTGTTTTCTTGCGGTAAGTCTCTTTGGTTTTGTCCCAGCAGTTCGTTGTAGAAGTCGTTCAACAATACAAGTATGCTTTTGACAGTCCTTGTAACAGTACGCTGGCTAGGTTTTCAAATTTTGCCAAAGAAATTCTCCTCTTGAAATTGCTCAGGAAATACTCTGAGATTTGTGTTAGCCTAGTGATGCCTTGCATTTAATGAAATGTGTACAGTACATCAGAAAACCTGAAAATTTAGACCTGACTTTAAGAATGGAACTTCAGTATCTCTTACTTGAGATGTGTCCCATAAGGCTTACTGGAAATAAGTCCTATAAGCTGCTTTATGGGAAAATATACTTAGATGTTCAGTAATCTTATGGGCTGCTCTGTCACTTACTTGCATGTGAAATTAAATGTAGGGGCTGCTTTACTTGGTTGTGATTTGGGTTGTTCTTGGATACCAGCTTTCAGCAGGTACTGTGAAACAGTACTCAGTGCTCAAGTTTGCAACCAAAACCTAGTGCATGAATATGGATATACTTTCTATGCCTGCTTTATAATGACTCCTTCTCCCTTAATTACTGTTGCTCTTGGGCTCTCCCTTCTTTTTTCTTTTTTTTTTTTTTCCTTTAAGGGCAAACCATGACAGTTGTTCCAGCTTGTATAAGAGCATTTCATTAGGGAAGAAACAGTTAGAAGTTTACTATTCCTCTGAAGTTCTGAAGTAAAAGCCTTCTTTTTCTTTTTTCTTATCTCTGCTACTGGTGCTGTTGATTTTTTTTTTTTTTTTCTCATTTCAGATCCTTTTTTTTTTGCATTTGAATCAGCCATACTTTTTTCCTTCTTTGTGGACTTGTTATTTAATTTGGGAGTTTGTTGTTTCCATTGTGTGTGTTTTTGAGAAGAGATGCTCAATGTAGGTGTTTTCTACTCTTTCCTGACTTGTTTGCATAATTGCAGCCATGCAGACTGTGTTCAAGCACATAGCACTGCTTCACGCACTGGCATGCTGTCACCTTTCTGTATTGATAGCTGGATTTATAATTAACTACTGCTTGCACAATTGCAAATAGAATAATTTAGGTGACAGCTTCCTGGGGTGAGGAAGGAGGAAAGATCCTCAAACAGGCTAACCCTAAAATAAAGAAGTTGCTGACTTGAAATGCCTGCTGTTGCCAGTTATTCCATTTTTTTTAAAGGCAGGGAATGCACAGGATTCGCTTCAGGCTTGTTGTCAGCAATAAGAAAGCAAACTTCCTGAAGCAGCATTCATCTTGGTGTTCAGCAGTGCGGGGGGGGGAGAGGCACTGCTGCTTTCTGAGGGACTGCAGGCGTGTGCAGAAGGGAGGGTCAGGGTCTGGAGCTTGGGAGGTGGCTCACTTACACGTTGGTTCTAAAGCCAATTTTCTGGGCTAGCTGCAGCACAAGGAAGTTGACAGTGTTGGAAGCAAATAGTGCTTGCAGAGGTTTGCTTTGCCAGAAAGTTATCAGAGGAAAGTGACCAGCTGGGAGTGACCTTTTTCAAAACTACACAATAGGTGTTTTGCCAAGAAAAATAGGCAGTTCTCTTTTTTTATTGGTCTTAAGTAGTTGTCTCCCTCAGGTGAGGTCTTAGCTGGCTATAGTATAACAATTTTTATCATTTCTTTGTGCAGTTTCCTTTGGTTTTAATTTCGTCTTAGCCCAAAAAATACATAATTTATTTGGTTGTGAATGTTTTTAATCTTATCATCTTTGCTGTGTTTGTTATAAGCTGTATTTTGTTACTGAATTCCTTAGACTTGGTGACAGTGGAGCTGAAGAAGAGGGGTCTGGAATAAATTTAATGGCTTGTGGCTGGGCTCATGAGTTTACCTCATAAAGGTGCTATAGCCTTACTGGGACTTCTTACTTAAGCAGTTCTGATTTCCTGCTCTTTGCCTTCCCAACATTTGAGTATAACTATTAAATTAATAATCTTTCTCTTGTGGAACAAGTTACAGTATGACTCCTAATCATAACCTACTCGAATAAGAATGCACATAGTCCGTGTTGATCCACAAATTTATTTCTTACAAGCTTAATATACTATAGCGTACTAGTTTAATTTCGTAATGTTTTCACATCTTTGTCAGCTTTTTGCTCAATAATTTAGTATTGCTCGTTTCATGTTCCCTTCATGGTAGGAGAAGGTGGTTGCTAAACTGTTGTGTGCTGAAATGACTGGAAGCTTGGAGTAGAAGCAGGTAATTAGTGTGGTCTAAGATGATAGCTGTAATTATGCTGCTAGTTTGAGCTGCTCTGTTTGCTCTTCTGAGCTTTCCACTTCCTCGTCTTTCTAGGGATGGTATAAGGTGGCGCTGGGAAATTGGTCTGAAAGTGTTTAAGTGAATGCCAACGAAGTATTTTATACTTCATTAGATCAAACCTTTATCTGTTTGGAGAACAATAAGCTAAGATCTTGCTAAGTGTAGCAATGCATGTCTGGCACAGGAGGTAACACCCAGTCTGGTCACTGTGAGCCAGCTGTGTATGCACTATGTATTTGAGTAATGTTGTAGGATTCAATTTGTCATCTTTTCCTATGAGAGTGCCAAATAATTGAATGAGATGCTTCCAAGTCCTTACCACGCTGCAGATAATGCTGTTTGACTAGAACTCAAGGGCAGTGCCGATTTGCATGGATGGGCTGATTGAGATGCTCTTTATTTTGAGGAAAAATAAATTCAGGCTCGGCATGAAGTCATGCTATCAAATGTTTCTGAAAGGAATCCCACAGAAGATGCCTAAACTTCAAAGGCCGTTTAAAAAACAATGCAACAAAACTCTTGTTTCACAGTAGGTGGTCTATTTAAAAGAAAAACACGACAAAGCAGAAAAAAGCAACACAGACTTTTTTTTTTAATGGTGCTCTAAGAATTTGAACAAAGGAAAACATCACCCATCTTAAATCCCGTTTTTTCCTGGTTCTATTCCTTTAGCTTGTTAGGAACAAACTTTCTTCATTGTTTTAAGATGCAAGATAACATCCTTTCACTATCTGATCTAATTTCTTCCTCTTCCACTCCCTGCTTTGCTGCCATGCTCTTGTTTCTTTTTGCTTTGTTCCAATCCATCTCATTATGTTTTTATTCATCCACTACTTGTTTTCATTGCTGGTCTTCTGTGTATTCTACTTGAAACCTCCTACACTGCTCACAACCTGCACTAATCGTTGATTCAATTGCCCCATCAGCTGCCCCATCAGTACAAGGGCTGCTCAAAGTATTTCATTCTGTTGGCCCATGATGTCAGAGGTGGGTATTAGTGTTACAACAGTAGAGGTTGAACCTTCCCCCCAGTATCCTGTTCCATGTTGTTGCCGTGTGACAGATGGCAGCAGAGGGGCACTCTGACACAATGGCGCCTGACATGGAAGTGCGGATGGAGCAAAGGGGTGGAATTGAATTCCTGCATGTGGAAAAAATTCCACCCATTGACATTCATTGACGTTTGCTGAACATTTCTGGAGACCAAATAGTGGCTGTGAGCACAGTTAGGGAGTGGTGGTGTGTTCCAGTAGTGGTGACAGTGAGGCATCTCCGCTGGGGCAGATTTTTTCCAAGCGTGGCATGCAGGCTCTTCTTCATTGCTGGTAAAAATGCACAGCTAATGGTGGTGAGTGTGTTGAAAATAGTGTTGTGTAGCTGAGAATTTGCTCTATCAAATAGCATTATTGTGCTCTTCGTAGCTGTTGTAGTTTCCATGGAAATAAATAGGAGGCATTACTTTTGGAGCGACCTACATATTTTATCATTTGACCATTACCTGATGCAATGCTTTTAAAATTTGAGGAAGGAGAACTCTTTTTATGTATGCAATGAGAATCAAACTGGGAGGTAGTCTCGTTGTGTTTTTAACTCAAGGTCTTGAACTGTGTCCCTGCCACTGCTCTGCCTTGAAGTTCTCCCGTGCTTCCATTTCACACATACTGATGTGATTCTTTTGACACCTTTTCATTTGCAGGTGCTGGATAAGCAGCCAGCCTGTAACTGCATTTAGTCCCCAACAAAACTCTTCTACCGCTTATTCTGTTTGGTCTTTCATGTTGCTTTTATTTTTACATGATTCCTGTTCTTGACGTGTTGCTTCAGAATGGGGCTGCAAGCTATAGCATGGATTTTCCCTGGTTAAAGGTTACATACACTGCATATCGATGTCAGTGAAATCTTGGCTAGACATGACAGTTAATCTCTATTACTTCCTAAAACTATTTTTTTTCTAGTTTTTGCAGGAGACAAAGTTGCTTAGGTGAAATCCTAGGGTTTATTAATTACAGTCAAGTGTGTATAGCATGGGCCAGAATTTGTAATATGGTTCCAAAGATCAGATTTGGATTGAGTGTAAATATTGATGTCATGTTCAGAAAGTTCTTGTGGGCAAGCAGACCACTTACATGGTCATGACAAGGTACACTTGGCACTAGGAAAGCAATTAAGGTTAAATAAACAAAGCTGAGTATTTTTATAGAGGCGTAATATAGAGTAGGCAATCTGGAATAGGGGTCATTACCTTTATTACTGACCTTAGCATAAGCTTAAATATTAGAACTCTATACAAGATTTAGCTAATAGCTTATAAATTAAAGTAGCTAATCTACTTTACTCAGTAACTGAGGCAAAATAAACTTGACAATGATGTTTGAAGAATTGATTTCAAGTTAATTTCTCCTTTAAAGCTCTCATGACAAGCAGCTCTTTTCAGAGAAATGGGCTGCTTTGTCATTGGTTTGCCATAGCAGTTGTTTCTGGTCCCTTGACTAGATCTGGCAACACAGTATTGTGTTCTCCAGTAATTTTTTCATGTCTTTCTTTTAAAATATACTTTGACATATTGCAAGGTTATGAAAGAAATGCTGGTGAGAGAGGATTAGTAATTCTGAACTTCTGTCCTATCTCTCAGCGCAACCAGACTGTGTCTGTAGCTCTAACCTGATAAGGAGCTGCAGTGAACTCCCTCCTCGTCTCTCCCAGCCCTCCCATACGACGTTTTGAGGAATTTGCCTGTTGGGAGGCATTACTCATTATCACTGCCATGCAAAAGTATCTAACAGTAGGGCAACTGCCAGAGAGAAATCAGATCTCGGCATTGTACAAGCAAGCTCTCCCTTTTTGCTCCTGTTTCAGCATAAAGAAGCAAAGTTGGCCCGTTGTCTGCATTCCTCTGTAATCAGTTGCCACAGCATGCTGAAGTTGCTTTGAGGGAAGGAGATAAATATTCTACCTGCCAGCCAGGAGGATAAATAATGAAATAGGAAGGATGGGGGAATGTAAGATCTCCTTGGCAAAATTTGGTTTTCGTGTATGCTTTTAAAAATGCTTGGCATCATCTCTTGTGTTAACTGATTTGGAACTTAAAGTAGGAGGGTAGTTTGTAGCTCTGAAAAATAGCAACAGTTGATATGTAGTCGGTAGTACAGATTCATCCTAAAATAAGGAGGTGGTTTCATTGTGTAAATGAAATGAACCCTGTGGTGCATAGGAGTTTTAACAAGCTCATAAAGACAAGGTTCACGAGACTCTCATTACTTCAGATAGCAGTAGGAAGCTTCATTACAAAAGCTCATTAGTTGGGGAGCTGTTTTTAAAAATGAAGAAAACAACAAAATATCCTTAAGTGGGCTTGAATTATTTGTGAACACACTTTATGTCAGTACGATAGTCAAATACAAATCCAAACCAATGGAGTGCTCCACTGGAGAGCAGGCAGACCTTTACCAAGTCATCTTTCCAAAATGGTGCCCTGCACCATTCCCACTCTGCCCCAGCCTCCAGCCAGGAGCTGCAGGCCCCTTCCTGTGCTCTGTGGCCCAGTGTGTGTGCTGACCAGGGGATGCCGTTTGACTCTTTGGAGGCTGAGCTTATTAATTTGTTCAAAGGAGGAACTTGACCAAAAGTTAACTGTTGGTCTATATGTGGTAGAGGGAAGACACAGGATGATCTATTTTAGAGTCATGGTTTTTAGAGTGGTTTCCTTGTGGCATGGTATGCTGTGGTCACTAGGTGCATGTTAATCTTGTAGGGTGATGAAAAAATTGCTTAACAGGGATGTAAAGACATAAATGTTTAGATTTCTTTGGTCTAAATCATACACTGTTTAAATGCTGATGGAAAAACAGAAAGCTCAGATTGTTTGCAAGCTAGAACATGAACAGTCATTTGTTTACGCTAATTTTTTCTTCACTGTGTGTAGGAATTGCTTTTTTTTTAAAATGTGGACAGCCTAATGTGCAGGGGTTGGACAAATTGCTCGCCATTTTGGGTGGCAGTGCTGGTTTGGTTTTGTTTGTCCGTCCTCTCCGTGCAGGAAAAGACGTGTATCAAGTGGATGCGGTCAGTGCCATGGAAGGTCCTGACAAACAGTTTGATCTTGTTAGGTAGGGAATAGCATACTCATGTGATCCTAGGTACTTTGAAGTATTTGCAACAACAACAGTGAAAAAGGAAGTGTGCTTTTGTCAGCTTAAAATGCAGATTTTTCAGCTGATCATAAACAGGGAGGAAGATGAGAAGATGCATGCAGAAGCAGTAGCAGAAAACTGTTCTTCATGACAAGTGTTTACCAAGTGCAGATGTTGTTAGGCTGCCTTTTCTCCTTGGTTTGTTTCTTCTTCCTGAAGATTTACAAAACATCATGGTTGCAAACTTGCAGGAGAAGTTGTTCTCCCCCTGTCCCTTCACAAGACAAGTAAACTTCAAACATGAACACTTTCAGTTTTGTTAATCTGAATATATAATAGTTATGATCCAAGTATCAGGAGTTATTTTAATTTTATCGCACTGTTTAGCTTCTGACTTTGAGTTATGAGACTTCTGTGACACATTTTCAAGCTCTTTTCTGTAGTTTCAGAAGTAGAGCTTTGTGTAATTCTTTCAAATAAAATAGTTTTATGAGGCTTCAGAATCTTCCAAACTTCTGTCACTTTGAACAGTCCTGGACGATAAATTGAGTACAGCTGCAATATTTTACAGAATTTGTTTTCTTTGCTTACAGTTCTAAGTTAGGTTGTCAGTATTAAGTTCCCTCTATAACATAACTTTTTAATTTTGTGCTTCAGTTGTGTCCTTCCTTCTTTTAAAAGAAGAATTGCTGTGGTTAGATTATTCTCCCATCTTATCTTTTTCAATAGTATTCTGTGGTTAGCTGCACTATTTCCAGTGCTTTGCCCAAGATCCGTTTGGGGACCTTTTGTGGCTGTAAGCTTTATAGCGTAGGAAGTCTTCTGTCATGCTTGAGGGAATGTATTTTTATAAGCTTGTGGCAGAACATGGATTATAAAACACTTGAAGCATGAATGTATAGAAAACAGTTTTATGAAGTTTTAAGGAAAAGCCTGGACGCAGAGAAATGATTCATAGTGATTCTGAGGAGTGTTTTGTGCTCATTAACATAGCTTTCTTCTGACTCTGGACATTTCTCTAACAGAAATGCTTTCTTCCAAAAAAACATGGGCTGGGTTTTGTAGTTGCCAATGGGGAACTTTTTTCTTCTCAAGTTTGAATGGAATAAGGTCCTATATTTTTTTAAGAAACAGAATGAGTAATGACAATCAATAGAAAATCCTGGATAGTGGTGAAAGCTTTAGTTTGGATTTGGTCTATGGATCAAGAGTACCACTCAAGATCTAGCACATCCTTAAAAATGATTTAACCTGTTTCAGTTGTCTGCTTAGTACCATTTTCAGCAGAAAATTTGTCATCGATCCTGGCTGCTACTTGCCTGATTCTGAGGTTTGTGAAATCAAGAGAAACTGTGTTAGCTAATGGCTGGGCTGTATTACAAATCTGTAACAGTATTGAAGGGCATCTGTGCGGAGTTCTGTTTTTCATATTGATGGGTTTTCTGATGCTGAATGTGTGTAAAATTAATATTAAAAATATGGTGGTGATATTTGGCAGTCTTTCTTCATGAAGCTAGTGATGGCATAGCTGCTAATGGCTCGCTTTAGCTGTATACTTCAGATGAACCTCAGGCAGCTGGAGATCCTGGCACTTTCAAGCTTTTTGTAACTTTGTGATTATACAGGTACATGAGAGAGGCTATGGTTGAAAACACAAGGTTATTCTAAGGCAGGAACTTCACCAGTGCAGACTTTGCATACTGAATAATACACTGATGTTCCGAGTCTGCTCCTCCTGCTCCTTGTTTTCTGTTTGCTTTTCATCCCACTGCTGTCAAGTGACAGGTTGATTCCATACAGGCTTAGGAAGCAGTGTATTTGATCCTGAACTGTGCCCACTGGAGAGCAACCTCAACCATCTGTAAATTCAGGCTGTTTCTCCCGTGCTGTAGCAGTGTAACAGGGAACTTCACGTCCCATTTAGCGCTCTCCTTAAAAGCAGAGTTAGCTTTGTGTAGCATTAGTGCTATTTTTATTGCGATTATGATTTTTGTCCTGTTCCTCCCAAGCTTTCTGGTGGATGACAGTCGCTATTGCCATCAGAATTTATTAGCACATTTCAACTGTGCTCACTTCTTCCAGTCATGCTATGGCACTTGATGGCACTGTATAAAGAAGCTCTTCAGTTCACTGAGGAGCTAGTTACCTACAGTGTGCTGCTTAAATTGTTATTAGAAATGTATGCTGTGGCAATTGCAGAACAGTAATTATCCATGTTCAATTTGGAGAGAAATGACTTGTTCACAAAATGCCTTTAGTGACAATATCAGACAGAAAAATGAACACTTAAATATTGCATCTGCTGTTCTATTTTTCTCTCTACAGCCTTGTTTTTTCTGCTCTCAAAATAAAAAAGAACTTACAATTTCTGTAAACAAAGATGATGAAATGTAATGTACAATAACATCATTCCTATTGAAAAGAATGAGATGTTTAGTAACTTTAATATGTTTTATTTGTGGCTTTGACATGAAAATGTAATGCATTAATCAAAGCGAACAATTGTAGAAAGAGGTCCTTTGCTGGGCTGGTTAATATATAGAAAATTATTTTGAGCATGCAGTTGAGATGCAAGGAAAAACTTCATTTATTTTCTTTTCTTTAACATATCTGTAGGAGTCAACATAGTAAAAGGTGTGACTTGCAAGCCATATGTATGTGTGTGTATTTTTTTTTTTGAGTTAGTCATGCTTCTGAATTATTGTCAAATGAAGCACAATGTCTGAATGTGGATCAGCAGTTTTGTAGCAGATAATAATTTTATTGTTGACTGTTGCAAAACATTGTGTTTTACATAGGGAATATCTTGTGTGGAGTTGGTTCTTCTGACATTTTCAACAAATTTTGTCCTCATGACTTTCCGAAGTGGAGAATAAAATATATATCTTTCTTGCAGCAGAAGAGATTGATACCAGTAAGCCCAGTGGATAGTATAGTATTTATGTGAATAATCCCTGTTTTATGTTGAGTATTTCATCTTTGCTTTTAAAACCTGTAGAACAGATCTGAGATTGCTTGATTAGTATCACAATATGGATATGTAAAACAGTATAATTTCCCATTTTAATGTATTTTTGGATATATCTGTTTTTCTTGTAAGAGAGCTTTCAGATATTTGTTCTTATGCATCCCTTCCTGAATGTGTAATGCAGATGATTAAAATTCTGCTTAATTATCCCAATGCTAGTTGGCAATAAAGCTGACATGCTAATTCTCATTTGTTGCATGGTACTTTCATGAAAGCAAGTTTACTGCCCACCAACAGATTATGAGATCTTCTTGTGTTTCAACTCAGACATTTTGATACCTGAATTTTCAGATTAATTTTAGTAGCTTTTCTTTGTAAAGTTCAGGGATGAGTGCTTATTTCTTTGTTTTGGAAGATTTTAGGGCATAAATTATTTATTATATATAACCAAATAGCATAATCTGGTTACCTGGACAGTGTAGGTGTTGGTACAACTTCATATTACAGTGTGACAGTTCTTTTTTNTAAGGAACATTTTATTTTTTTAAAAAAAAAAAAAAAAAAAAAAAATTACCTTTATATAGTTCAATCCATCCTAAACTATTTATGAGAAATGTTGATAGTTGGGCACTGCAGTGCTCAACTTCTCTTCAAACCGAGCTTTTTTATTCTTCCAGTTTTCAGAGTTGTTAACATAAGACTATATTGAGCTAAGGAACTTGACTTTCAATCTGCAGCTTCAAATTGACTTCATAAGTATTCTTTGTAGCCCCAAAAGGCGTTATTTAGGCATAAATTAGTGACAGATCTTGCTTTTTTTTTTTTTTTTTTTTTTTTTTTTCCTCTAAGCCAGT
>WBMW01003950.1:1480755-1623599 GCA_013396635.1 Penelope pileata
TTTCTTTTAAGCTGCAGTTATGTTTCAAGTTGAAGCAGGCTGTAGAGGAAGCCATAGAGTTCCTGAATTCTCCGGTTCCCGTGGTGCAGGAAATGGAGCCACGAGCCATTATTGCAGTGTGCGCAATGTTTTCAGGTGTTATTTTATAAATGAGTTCTAAAATAAGCAAAGCAGATACAGCATGGATCTCTTATGGGCAGTAAAAACTACTGAGAATTTGAAAGCATTACAAATGTTTATCCTCAACTGTATTTTATTGTACTTGAGTAGTGTAGGGAGAAAGTCTCTGCTATTCCTTCAGTTGCTTTTTCCTCCTGTTTGTTCCTCTGACTCATTCTCTGTGTAGTAGATAGTATCACTGTGCTGCTGCCAATCCGGTATCTAAGGTCTGACTGCGATGCTCCGTGTTGTGGCACATGACACATTCTGCAATGACTTAGCTGCACAGTTCTGTGAATGTAAAATAGCATCGGTGAGGTTGGTGTGACCAGATGTGCTAGACCTGAAGTTGGAAGGATCATTCATACAATTTGGTTTGATCCTTTGTAAATGTGACCAAAGGATTTTCCCCAGAAGTTGAGTAAAGGTGCTTAAGAGCCAGAGTGCTGACATTGATGGTCAGTATTGTTTTTCCCCAGCAAGTTCTTCTAGAATTTAGTTGTCTTTAGGTAATCTGATTTCAAGATTAAGTTTACAGACAAGCAGCCTTGCTGTTGGACATATCGCAGAGAGGCTATGGTAATTCTATACCCCCCGCCCTCACGTAAAGAACTTCCAACAAGTTCTCCAACTAACTACCTTGCATTCTCCTCTAAGTATTGAGCTCTTCAAGCTTCATATCAATACAAATCATCTATTACTTCCCATAAATACTTTTTCTCTCTTCTAGGCACTTCCTCCATCCTTGCTTGCATTGTTTCTAGACCCTGTGTTGTAGCAAATATTAAAGCTTGTTTTCTGAAGTTATGTCTATTTAGGCCTACTCCAGGTAAGTACTGGGCAGCAGAGCTGGATTCAGACTGGGTGGCTTGGTGTGCTGTGTGGCTTATCTGCACCAGGTATTTGCAGCTTCTCAGAGAGCTCATGTTGCCTTCAGGATGTTTTCTGTTGGCTTAGTGGGATTTTAGGGTCACAGCAATCAAGATGTAGTGCAATGCCAGGACTGAATCTCAGAACTGTCTGCTCCCCCACTCCCCTCCTTCAGTCCATCTGTGATATTTGTGTATGGTCTTGCTGATTCTAGAGTTCAAAAGAGCTGGATTTCTCTCAAAGACTCTGGCGATAAGGGTTTACCTGAGATGTTATAGTGGAAAGTTTTAAATGAATCTGGGGAAGATTTGCAAAGCACTTCAGAAATCTTAGGCACTAATTAAGCACCTAGTATCTTGCAGTGGTGTGGGTATTTTTTTAAATGTATTAATCTGTATGTATTAGATTTTACTGAGCCCAGGTCTGGGGCTCCCAATACAGGAAAGATGTGGAACTGTTGGAGAGGGTTCAGAGGAGGGCCACAAAGATGATCAGAGGGCTGGAGCACCTCCCCTGTGAGGACAGGCTGAGGGATCTGGGCTTGTTCAGCCTGGAGAAGAGAAGGCTGCGGGGGGGGGACCCCATTGCAGACTTCCAGTATTTAAAGGGAGATTATAAACAGGAGGGGAACCAACTTTTCAAAGGGTAGACAGTGATAGGACAAGGGGGAATGGTTTTAAGCTGAAGGAGGGAAGGTTTAGATCAGATGTCAGAGGAAAGCTCTTTACTGAGAGAGTGGTGAGGTGCTGGCACAGGCTGCCCAGAGAGATTGTGGATGCCCTGACTCTGGACATGTTCAAGGCCAGGTTGGATGGGGTCCTGGGTAACCTGATCTAGTGCCTAATCTGGGGGTTGGTGGCCCTGCCTTTGGCAGGGGGATTGGAACCTGATGATTCTTGGGGTCCCTTCCAACCCAGGCCATTCTATGATTCTGTTCTTCTTAGAGGGAATGATTGCTCGTAGGTACCTGATTTCTAGACAGAGAAACAATCCAGTTTGTTTACTTAATTACTGACCATTAAAATAAAGTTATCTTCCAATTTTGAAGAGTTGCCACAGGAAAGAATATTCAAAATTACTTGTGTGTTTTGTTTTGTTTTTTTTTTAAATCAAGGCCTTTTGTTTTCCCCTTGTAACTGTCTACATTGAAACTAAATGCTTGTAAGTGTATTCTAAATACGCAAATAAAGGTACAATCACATATATACAGTCTGCCCTGAAGGCTTATTTGTGGATGAACTCCAAGCTATTGAGTTGGCAGATGAAAAAGTGGTGTCATTATACTTTACTACAGAAGACTTTTTTCTTAAATATTGAGCTGTCAATATGTGTAAGAATATATGTTAATATTAGGTATGTTAATTTCTATTTATGAAGGTTTAACTTAAACTCACTGCTCGTAAGGCTTTTTTGTTGCTTTTTTTTTTTATTAACTTAATTGACTCAGTTTCTATAAACAATCCCTGCCTGTAAAATCTTTTTTTCAGTAAAAGTTAAGATAACTAAAAAATTAAGATAACTAGAATGACTGAAACCTTGTTCCTGCCATTTTTGATAACTCTTTCACAATGCTGTGCTATAACTGTTTTCATTATTTGTACGGCAGGTAAATAATTTTGCTGTGTTGGATTGTATCACAGATGCTACTTGCTAGAAGGAAATGTTAGAATGCTGAATCCTTTAGTCTGTCGTGTTATTTTTAAACTCAGTTTGTGGGTGAAAAACTTATAATGATATTGCTGTGTGCCTTAGGAATGATGGTTGGAAAACCTGCAGCTATTGCTTTGGGGATGTGGGTATTAATGTTTATCTCACTTCTAAGAATATGCTACAGCGCTGAGTATTCTGTGCTGTCTTAATTTGGAGGGTACACCGTAAGCTTCAATGTTTTTGTTCATGTTTATAAGTATCTNCACCCCCCCCCCACCTCCCTCTCCTGCCTGCCCCAACCAAGTACTGCAGGTTTTACCACCTGATAGTTCTGGCTTCTGAGATGCCTTTCAGTGTGACTTATGATCAGTATGTCAGGCAAATTTTGTGGGGAATAACTATAGATAAGGAGCTTATGGTAGCCTGCACACATTGTTTGAAATGAAGTTTATCTTTTACTTTGCTTGTGGCTTTAGCAGTGCCTTTTATTTTGAATGGAAACTTGCAAATATTGTATTGTGGTTAAACATGTTGTGGGATTTTCCTATGAAGCATTAGCGTTGGATTTTGTTTTAATGGTGAGACATCTAGTTTCATATAGGTAATGTGGGAAAGAGCAGAGTTTTCTCTGCAGAAGGTGGAACTTTGTTTTCATGGGTGCTGAGTTAAACATCAGTCTTCTATTCAGAAAAGCTGACTGGATAATCTAACCCTCATTAAAATGCATTGATGATAGATACTGCTTCGAGATGTGTAAATAATACTTAACTACACCAGAGGAAGAGTCAGAATGTAGATTACAAGTACTTCAGGTTTCTAGGGTTAGTTTTTGTGATGATCATTTAAATCAACAAATAGGAAAAGTTGCTGCATGCTGGAGGGCATTTGTGTTCGTTTTCTTAGGGCTATACATTGATGTCTTAAATTTGACATCCTAAATTTATTATACGTCTTTATATTCTCATTCATTGTATTTTGTATATTTTAAATAAAGTAGCAGGTAAGGTAATCTTTGCTGAAAGGATGTACAAGACAGCCATTAAAATACTCATTGTCATTTGAGCTTACTCAGATAATGCAAGTGAGTAGTGCTAGCTCTTCATAAATGACATTCCCACGCTGTAGTTTTGACGGTTTTCAGGAGACCAACACGTAGCCAAAAATTTTCAGTCATGAATATAAAGAAACTCTAAGAAAGAGTACAGCAGTATCCTTCTGGGGGCAGGGAAAAAAAATTGTTTACACTGTTGAAGGTGTAGAAATACCCCCATTTTTTATCTAATGATTTAGTGGTAATGGATGATGATGTTTATTTTTTAAGCTGTTCATGGTTGCGTGGGTTGCGTGATGTGATTCTATGTAGAAGGTTCTGAAGTATGTAAGCAGAAAAGAAAAGCTGTTCTTGATTTAATTCTTTGGTTTCAAACATGCTAATGGTAGTTGTACTGAGAGCTTGGTCATAAGTTTCTTTACCAACAGTACCTAAGCGAGTCATAAAGATATGAAAAGCTGGCATGGAAAAGGTCTGTTTAAAAAGTCAGTCCTCAATACAAAAGAGAAGGAAAACAAATTATTTTTGTTCTGCTTGACTGCAGCTTAATTCTTGGGGAAGGCATGCATAACCAAACTTGTTCAGAAATGCATTTAATGCAGTTGGAAAACATTAACCTCTTTCTGTAGTTAAGTTTGTTGTTCCTGTGAGCTTATTGCATGATTTGATTATGGCAAAGAGTTCTACGTGTTTGGTTTTATACTTCAATGTGAAAATAACTGTGTTCTAGAGGGGAGGGGAGCAGTTGTTTACTCTGTTTCAGTTTTGATTTCTGTTTTTATTTTGCCACCCACCGGATCAGACTGCCCAGGGCCCCATCCAACCTGGCCTTGAATGCCTCCAAGGATGGGGCATTCGCAGCTTCTCTACCACTCAACATGGCACTGGGGTTGATAAGCCAAGTCCTTTGGTAATCTGGGCCTATTTTATTTTTATTAAACACTGCTTTTAAAAGAGATCCTATATGGAAGAGAAGTAGTAGAGTCCATGCTAGTAACTCACTCTCATCTCTTCTGTTCTCCATTTTTCCTTCAGCCTACGGACTCACAGGGTTGTGTTGTTCCTGACTTAGAGCGGCACATTGAGCTCCAGCACACACAGTGACTTGTGCTGGTGCCTGCAGCACAATCCCTGTAAAACAGTTCCTCTGGGATTCTGTAGCTCTTGTGCACAGTAACTTTGAAGGACGTGAAGCTGGCAAATAGAGGCCAGCTTCCTGTGCTCTGAGTGCCCAGCTGCCGGCAGATTGCTGGGCCTTGCTTAGACCCTTTGAGCTCCAGCCTGGCTGATGGCCGTGGTGTCCAAACACTCGGGCCGCTTATCCTGCTCTTGGCAGGGCTGCTGTGCTCAGCTGGACCTGCCTCCGCTGAGGCTCTGTGCAGGCTGCAGGCACAGGCTGGGAGCTCTGACTGTGTTAGTGATTTCACTGTACATCAAATTGTCTGAAAAAAAGGAATACTAAGTTTTCTTTTGTCAACCCAATGCCAATCGGTCACACTAGGTCTAAATGTTATTGTGATGAATTTTCAAGCTGCTATTTCACGTGAGGCATCCAGCCCCAACTGTGAAGAACTAGCATGAAAACCAACTGTAACTTCAGCCTTAAACTAAGCACCTCTCTGATTTTATGATGAATAGCAGTATCTGAGGAAGTATTGCTATTAGCTCTTGGCCACCTTCCATGGATGCTTGGAGACGGATTAACAGCTTTGTGGCACAGAAAAGAGTTGGTGTGACTTATTGGAGGAGAGCTGTGGAAGTTCTGGAAATGCGTGTTCTACATTCTCCTTGGTAGCATTAAAAGTTATATTTAATCAAAACTTAAAGATTTGTGAAAACTTTCCAAATTAAACTTAATTCTTGTTGCAAACAACGTTAATGTGAAATCATCTCCTGCTAGCATTTGACAGAAGTCTGGGCTTGAATTTATGGAGTGTGTTGCAGGGTAGTGGGAGCAGTGGCTGAATTCTGTGTAGAGGTTATGTAGCAAAGTGAGGGGGTCAAATGGAATTTTCCCAACAGTGGGTGAGCGTGTAAGCTTGAGGGAGCTGGAGCCTTCACAGCGTAGGCTGAGCCCTGAAGGGCAGAGTGTGTGGCTGGCCCCCAGGAAACAATTTTTTCCTCTTACCCATCACTGGATTAGCAGGTAGAAGTCTTTTCTGCAGGCGAGATGTTTTTGACTTCTGAGAGTGGAAAAGGGAGAAAAGACTGCGGTATAATTCATGTCATCACCTGGCTTTTTGGTAAAAGAGGAACCCAGTGATGAATAAATAGTTGAAAAGGTAGCTGCCAGAGACTTAAAGGTGAGAATGAAGGTTTCACATACAGTCTTCATGTCTTCATCTTTTTGGATGCCCTGGATAATTAGGTAACTGCATGTTTTCTTCAGTATCAACCATTCCTTGAATAAGACCTGCCATTTCTGGATAAAAAATACCAATGCAATATGATTAAATGCAGATTGTATGTCAAAAATAACTTCAAAGCGATCAGAGTATATAGTGTTTTATATGGAAATACTGTTCAGTATTCACCTAGAGATCACCTCTTCCTTGTTTACTTTCTTAAAGAAACAAAATAAATTCTGTTTGGAAAAGAGCAAGAGGAAAATACTGCTGATGTGCCAGGAAAAAATACAATGTGCTGGCTAAATGAATCAGTCTTAACATTTTAAATACAGTTTTGATTTTAGAAAACAGCAAACTATGAATTTGCTGTCCAAACTCCCCCCTCACTCCCCCCCAAAAAAAAAAATTACTTGTTGAATGTTCTTATGTGCCTGACTTACGAATTTTCAACTCTTTTTCTGAGAAGTGAATTGTAATCTGTACTTAGAAGAAGCTAAAACACATGATTATGCAATGAATCACTGCATTGCTTTTTTGTTGCCTTCGGTACTCTATACAATTTTGTATCTCATGGTTCTTCATGCATTTCACGTTTGTTTTTTATGACGTTACAGAATTTTAAGTAATTTTGTTTTGAAACGTTCAGTTTCCTTAGCTGTTTTAAGGAAAAGCCAGCCTCAAGTCAGGCAGAGAAATAGGGGGATATTTCAAAACGTTCCTGACATTGCTCCTGTCTGGCTTGGCCAGCTGTCTAGGAAACACATTATGCAAGTCTTTTTGTAGCTAGCCTCTAATAAGTGAGGTATGATTCGGTAATTGGTATGGTAATTAACCTGGAAAACTATCCTCAGCTTCGCTTGCCAACTGGCTTTATATGTTGTGATGTTAATTGGTAAATTGATCTAGTGAAGAGAGGCTTGGAATGTTTACAGGCTTGACCGTATTTAATTCATCTCTTATTTTGGTGAATGGTTTTCTTTTACTATTACTATGTATACATTTTGTGCTTGTGAAAACTGTTGTTTCAGAGTTTGTGTTCTTAAAGATTTTTTGAGGAAAAATGTTTTCGTGGGTTGTTTTTCTTGGATGTAGATTTCTGGCTTCATGAATTTATGTATGGTAGGCTGTAAAATATTGACATGCTTTTATCATTCATTCTGGTTGCCTTACGTATGGTGTGTGCATGTGTATTCCTGTAACAAATTAAATCAAGAATTAGAGTTTAGAATAGAAAGAATTGTTTAATTGTAGTGAAACTTCCGTGGTAAACATAGAAATATGTAGGAGATCTATACAAGGGTGATGAATTTACTAGTTACAGATGGTAGGAACTTTCACTAAGGCTGCCTTTTTTGTTTTATAGTAGATGTTTGTGAGATGGTTTGTTTGTTTGTTTTCCAAACTAAGGCAATGACCCAGGCCTAACTTAAGTATACATTGCAGTGGTTACTTATGATTCTATTAAGCTTGTGAGATTTGGAGCATGGAAGCCTCTCTATGCTTATTTATGTTCTCGTTTAGCACTTGCTATTTTCACAAGTTATCTTTTTCTATAAAAAGCATTTGTTACTCTGAGTATTTGGGGTGTAATGAGGCCTTCATGTTGTCAGTTTCTCTGAAGAATATTGATGAAACGTAAATGAATTGTAAGAGCTGTTATTTAATGTGTTTTTTGTTTTATAGGTTATTCAGCAATAGTTATGAACTCCCGTTTACGAGCCTTAGGTGGCAGGATAAATAACATACGAGCATCAGAACTACCAAAAGAGAAAACCCGATCGGAGATAACCTGTAATGTTCACTTTTTGGATGGCTCAATACAAAGCTTCAAAGTCAATGTAAGTTTGGAAAAATACTTTTTTTTTTTTTTTTAAATCCGTAAATATTTGTTTGAAAGTTGAAGATCAGATGTGGGACCCAGAGGTATGGGATTTCAAAAAGATATTGAAGGCGTAGCGTTGTCATTCTGAATTTCAATTTTACTGGTTATGAAATAGATTTATAGTGATGTTTTAATTTTCTCTAAAGTCAACTAACTAAAGTGTCATAAAATCACATCATGACGATTGTATCTGAAAGATGGTCTTCTGCATGATATGGGAACCAAAAAGAAACAGATATGCTGATGGTTATCCACTATGAATAATTAATTTGTATTTAAAGGGGACTTCCAAATTTGGATGCTCTCCTTTTCTCTCAGCAAAGTACTGGTGATGCTAAAAGGAGGTCTTGTGAATTACTGTAGTGAGGTCAGCGTGTATCTTCTGAAATAGAGTAATATTGCAAGTAGTGAAGGCAGCATAGCTTAATAGGACAAGTCAGTCTGTTGTACTTCAATGTAGTTTCTTTATCTGTTGACTTTTTTAGGGGAACAGGGAGAGAAAGGGAATGGAAGGTGTTGGGAACTTTAGAGAGGTTTATAGAAGTTACTGTAGAATAGTTCACTTGGAAGACACCAGCAAAGATCAAGTCCAACTGGCAAGACAAGTCTGTACCTGTAGGATTTTACTGGAATATCTGCATTGGGAAAACAGCTAATGTAATACAGTTATGTAGATGGAACAGTGTATTTGATTCTGTAAATACTTTGATTTATTATCATTATTACTGATTAAAGATAAAAATTCTTTAAGTGAAAACAAAGGAAATACTTCAGCTCCTCAGTAAGCTTTCAGTAGAATTATCCAGTCAAGCAGGAAAATTGTTAATGATTTTAAGTGTAGTGTGAACTTATGTATTTATAGTGCTTCATTTGTCCAGTTTACCTGGTTTGAGAAGTGAGAGATTTTCTGAGGATACTGCATCTTAGATTATGGCATGCTTTCCTACAGGAGATTCAAAGTGTCCCTTGAAAACTGTATTTTCCTAAATATTATTATTAGATCACTTTTAAGACTGATTTTTGTTTGAGAACTTCATCTGTTGGGTATTTTTTGAAAGAAAATTAATTAGCTAGCCAAACATGATTTTTTATTCTAATTGTCTTCATTCCGATATATACAGAATTATTCTAATATTTTAATATATATTTTATGCAATATATACTTAATGCTTGTATTTAGATACACATTTTTAAAAATCATACAATGTGTATACATAGACGCTCTCACATACATTTTTAAATAAATATAATATAGAATAGCTAACACTGGGGAGTGGGATACTAGGGGTAGGTGTATATGAGAAGGAACAGCATGTGAATAGAAAATTTTCATTGTTCGTTTCCAATGTGCCCTAGAAGATTGCCTTATCAGTCAATTTTGAATAAATTTAACCTAAATGCCTCCTCATGCACAAGGGCCTTTGAAAAATGAGGAGTTAAAACTTTTTGAAATCCCTACACAGTAGTATATTTACCCAGATTTAGATTTACAGCTTGGCCTGAAATCTAGTGCAGTACATCTGAATGTTGTGCTTCTCATTTCATCCTTTAAACAGTGAGTTTTTACAATAGATCAAAAACAATACGAGCCTCTGGACTCAGCTGGTGTGGCTCCCTGCCTTCAGGGTACGCTCAAGGTGCCCCTGCTGTTTATTTCCTTGATCCAGGGATCAGAAGGGACTCCTTCACTGCAGCTGTAATGCTGAGCTGCCCTGAGGTAGTACGGGACCCTTTGTTGAAAAGAAGTGAGGAGCGTGGCTATCCAGGTACATGGTATTTATACAAGGGCCAGGTTTCCAGAAGATTGATGTCATTGGAGTACTGAGCTGCCATAGTGGCACAGTGGGAGCCTGTGCTCGTCTGTCAGAGCTGTCCTTCCAGATCCCCTAACCCTCGCGGTCTGCCTCAGGGCAGGCTTTACCACCTTCTGATTGGGTCCATCTCTGAATAGGAGTAGAAGCCAGCTGCTGAAAATTCATATTGGAGATCTGGTTACGTTAACAGAAAAATGCAGCTTCATGAAGTTTGTGTGCATGTTTTTGTTTTCATGACTGACACCGTTTGGTTTTGTCTGCGAGCAAAGAACTTCAGTCTATCAGTGGAAAACAGAGGTTGGGATTTTTTCAGAGCACCTTACTGTGATATGAAAGCTCTAAGTTTGGATACATGTTACAGTTTGAACTAAAGTTAGACTAATATTCATGGACGTGTAAGTATGCTTTGAATTTGTAGACAAGATTGTTTTCACTGTGAGTAGTGGAAAGTGAATGGAGAAGGGCAAAATACTGAAAGCTTGGCCTTCTTTCATACAATAGCCCAGGTAGGAATTAAAGATTCCTCCAATTCTAATGAAAACAAACTGAGAAATACTGAACATTGTTTTGTCATGTAGCAGTTATCTGAACACACAGTTCTTACTGCAAGAGGATTTCTTTCCAAGACTAAGGAACATTATAGAGAAAAATTAACATTAAAATAACATCAAAAGTAAGAAGTAGCTCGAGAGAAATTTACATCGAGTTTAAGCAAATGTATATTCTGAGGCTGTAAGTTCTAATGTCTCATTAGGCATCTGTGCAATGCCAGTCCTGAAGAATTTGAAGGGAATTTAAATTTAATACAAAGGTGATAGAGTGAATAATCTTAGCTGTCAACCTGTGTCAATACACACTGGAATGTACATGGAATCTAGCAGATTTATGGGATGGGCAGGGAATTGACATGAGGTGCCAGTAGTTACTGCTGAAAAGAGAAGCGTTAAACTGAACGTAACTAGTAGAGCTCCTGACTGGCAAATTTCATTGGCGTGTTGTTATTGATTTTTTTTTTTTCTGTAAACCAAAAATGAAAGATCAGAGACATCATTAATAATAAAAAAGATACAGGAGTATGGTATGGCAGACAGATTGCCATGGACATGTAATGGCAGTGGGAGAAATTAGTGATGTAAATTTTCCTAAGATGTATTAGTATGAGAGGTTGGTGGGTTTTTGGTTTGTTTTTTAGCTTAGTTTTCAGCTCCAAACAATAAAGGAGATCACTGGTAGTTTGCAGACAGATCTACTTGTGTAGTGACTGTGAAAAAGGTGAGTGCTGCTGTACATTGGGCAGGAGTTTTGAGCCACTGTCAAGAAAGTATTAGCAGTGTTAGTCTTGGCATCGGGGCCAGCCTCTGTGCAAAGTCATATGCGCATCCACAAGCAGACAAAAGAGGCAAGTTCCAGCTTGGACAGGCACAGAAGGAGCAACTTGGATGCTCTACAGAAATCTGAGCCTGAAGAAAGAACGGGCTCTTTTGTTTGTTCTAGAGAAACAAAATCTTGCAAGCTCTGAATAAGAGGATCAGGTGAGTAAATAATTTTCAGCAAGAAGAAAGAGCATTGTTAGCAGAAGAGCAAATAAACTAGCTGTGTGTAAAATTAGCATGGATGTTAGAAGAAAGTGTAGCACTTGGTTCAAGTTCTTCGGTATGTAGGGACCAAAGGTTTAGTGGTGGGTGGCTATTTGGAGGCCTAAATCGAAAGGGGACAGCCGCAAACACCACATGAGGAACAGTGGGTATTGTGTCTGAAGTGAGGTTGGATTTGCAAAAGCAAAGAAAGTGCTTAATGGTGAGATGATCATTGCCAGAATGTGGGGCAAAGCTCTTGCCAAGAAGGAGAGGGACTTGTGTTGCACTGTCTGTCCTCTTAAGGTGCCACTTTCTACCACTTCCTTTTCAGTTTGTTAACTTCTATAAAGTATTACTATCATATTTACCCTTCCACTCCAAAGATGTAACAGTCTTCATTTACATTAGGTTTCCAGTTCTGAGGATAGCAGGTCTTTGATTATACAAGTTGCTTGGCAGTACTTAACATTAAAAATAATGAAAGGGTTCTTTATCTTTCAGTTCTAGTAAGCAACAAGATTCTGAACTTCCCTAATAATTTCCTTCTGTATCTAAGGAGTTCATAATTTAGCACGCGCAGACTGTAATAGGTATAAGATGTGACTGCTTTAAATATTAATTCTGGTGTGTCCAGCATAAGGTGAAATAAATTTCAAAACAGATTTAAATGGATCTGAATGATGTGTAGCTATGAGGTGATTGATGCAAAACCTTTAGCACTAGAATAAGGGCCGATATGCCACTGAGGGAAGTGGGGAGAGAGAAGGTAAAGGCATCTGAATTGGATTGAAGAGCCAGAAGTGTTAAAAATGAGATGGGAATTAGGAGGTAGTGTTGTTGTGAAGAAAAGCACTCAAAAGTGTTTGAACTTAAAGAAAATCAGCAGTAGAATCTGCCCACGATAGTCTTCAAGCGTATTTGTAATGAAACACAAGATTTCCAAACTGCTTCAATTAAAGTGTATGCCTCATTCAGAGTAATTACTGCTTTTGGTCACAAAATAACCATTAATTTCTCATTTAGCTCAGTGTTAGAGAGATGCAAAATCATGCTTCAGAGTTGTGCGTGCATCATGTGGTGCTATTTGATAGTTTTTAATGTTCTGCTTACAAAAAAAAAAAAAAAAACCCCACAGGATCCTGGGGAACATAACTCAGGAAATGTCCATTATTTCAGAGGATTAGGGTGGCATTTGCTGTTTTCACTGGGAGATCTTGTGTACGTATATTGATACGGTGATAAATCTCAGTCTTTGTAGAAAAGCCCACTTCACTGACAGCACTGGACAGGACTGGCTTCAAGGTGCACGTCATGGCCATGTGTGATAAGGAATGCTTATTTACATGCTTCTCACCTATCTCCGAGATGCTACAGTTTTTATGCTGGATTGAAATCTACTATTTCTGGAAAAAAAAATTGTTTTTGATTGGTGCTGTGGCTTGAATGTCCCACAGAACTCTAAAAAGGGGAGATCAGGAATGTGCAGCTTGGGAAAAGGGGGAAGAGGATGGAGCTGCTGCTCACAGGCTTGATTTGACTTGCATTTATTGAGACCTCAACTTTGCTACAGAAGTTTAACAGAATGGGAGACTGTCAGAGGGGAAAGGCTAGTCTCAAACAGAAGTGTTAACTGTTGCCTACATTTTCATCTCATGTGACTTTGCTCCAGAGAGAAAGACACAGCTTTTCATAGGCCAGTAATTGGCTGTTACCTTACCTTTTATCTGGAGTCTGGTGAAGAAATAGTGAGCATGCAGTTAACAAGGGAGTTATTGGAGCTCTGCTCTAGAAGTACCAAGTGTTAAGTAATACTCAGTACTCCAAAATAAGGTAGTGAAGTGTGTGTCTTTTACGTGAATCCAAACCAAACAAAACCCAACCCAAACAGAAACAGGTAAATCTGTCTTCTGAGCAGGGCTTGACTGCTGTATAATAAATAAGGTCTAGACAAAGGAAATTGAATACAATATTGTGTTCTTGGCTTGAGTAAGCACTCTTACGCACTGAGTAGGGCTGAGGCCATCCACAAAGATGCGGTCACTATAATGCATATGCATTATGTCCTTTGATTTCTTAAACAAAGTACTTCTGTTGCAGTCTGAAGAATTTTTCTCTGATGTCATTTTTGTGTATGTATGCAGCTTATTTCTGCTTTTAAGAATAAAATTCAGAAGATCATATGGAAAATTTTACGTCTACAATTTTTTTTGGATAGACAAGAATGCCAAGCAAACTGGCTTGGTTTGATTACACTTGAAGTGCTATACAGCACTGCAAGATGTGTTACATGTTAGCATATCTAAGATCACAGTCTTGTTCAGGGGTTTTTGCTTATTTGATTTTCATAGCACTGATTAGTGATGTTCTTTGACAGAAGCTGGTTACTCTGTATTCTGCAATGCAGTGGTGTGGAGATACGCTGATTTATTTTTAGGAGAAATATACCATTACACTTCTGAATGTTCCCAGTTACACCAGTTTTTCTGGGAATCCCTGACTAGATGGGTGTTTAGGCAGAATGTGGGGTGGTGTAATGGTAGTGGGATGAGTGGGAATTGAAGCTGAAGTCCAGGGTCTAATGGCTAGAATACGGTCTCCTCCTACGTTTTTTCCTCGTTATAGTGTATACAAACTTTCCCTTGTAAAAACTGATGTGGAAACAGGAAAGAACCTCTTTGGTGACATCAGGAGCGGTAGCAGCCCCATGTGGCTGTAAGTCATGATTGCAGGGTACAGCTCTGGAGAAGAGTATTGCTCATAAAGACTCATCGGGGGAGGGGTGATCTGCGTAAAAGTCAATTGTTAGACCGACGTCAAGGTCTTGAGTTCATGCCAATTCATGTTATGAGATTTTTGGATATCTGATGTGTTTTGGGAAGAAAGTGTTTTTTTTTTTTATTGTTGTTTGTTTCTCTTTTAAAAAGAGATTATCAGAATAAAGCTCTTACATTGTTGAGAAACTCTGAACCAATGAAATAGCAGCTATTTTTATTCCCAAGTTCATTATTTTTTGTTAAAACTTCTCATTTGATTGTGTATTACAATGTGTAAATGTTGCGCGGTTTCACTTCTCAACTTTTCTTGCTTTCAGAAACAAGACACTGGTCAGATTTTGTTGGATATGACCTATAACCAGTTGGGTGTGACAGAGAAGGAATATTTTGGTTTACAGCAAAATGAAACTTCAGTAGATTCACCTGTAAGTATAGTAAATAAATGTGTGTGTATGTTTACGTACCTTATGTGTATATACATACACACACACACACAAAAGTAAACAGCCGTTATTTGTAAATATTTTTAATCCATCTAATAGTTTTTCATTTCACAGCGATGGCTTGAACCAAACAAACCTATTAGGAAACAGTTAAAAGGTAAGGCTTGTTTTTTATATTTTGATTGTAACTGTGTAGTTTAGCTTTTCTGTGTTCTTATGAATAGAATAAATACAGTTGCTGTTAGTGCATCCAGATGGTAGATTTTCTTCTAGAGCAAGTCTCATCCCTTCCCATCTTTTAAGCACAACTTGCTCCATCTCTTGCTGCTCCCAGAGTGTTGTTGAGAACTGGTGGATCACTGTGCTGTAAGTGTCTACAGCTGGCTTGTGAGCACTGTCGGGCAGTAGTGAATTTATAGTGCCAGAAAGTTCATCCCTACATGAAAGATATGAATGAGGGAGTTTGATTGAGGGAAGTAGAGCCAGTATGCAAGTTCTGGCAATTTCTTGTCTCAAGTAAAGAAAACTTAATTTATTTTGCTTGTTTTTAACAAACAAAAAATGTACTTCGGAGTACATGCATTGTTTTAGTATTTCTTGTTCGTAAACAGTTTTGGGTAGCGCAGAATGCTTACCAGCCTAAAGAATGTGGTGTGGTAGAACTGAGTGACAGTGTCGCAATTTGTGTTGGAAAACTTGAGCTATGCTTTTAAGCTCTCTTATTTCTACAGCATGTTGTAGGTTGTATAGGAATTCAAATAAAAACACGTGAAGTTAACATAGTGAGCTTCTGGTGTTTTTTGTATTTCTGTAATTAAGATAGAATTATTCTGATAGAGAGTATATATTTGCTGCTTTTTCCTTTTCTAATAATTAATAGAGCAAAGCAGCAAAGATATGGAAATAGTACTTTTTATATGAAGTTATACAAAGTACTTAAAATGAAAGCATCATTGAAAGCATCATAATACTTAATATTTTCTTCTCGTAGTTGGTATGGGGGATTTGGAGAGACTTCTCAAATTAAAAAGAAACCACAAGAAAAACTCATGAGATCACTAAGCGGTTATTCATGCAACTTTTCTATAAATGTAGGCATAAGAACTTTAGGTATATCTTTTTAAAGAAGAAAATTGATTTGGTCTTCTAAAATATTTTAGGAGGTTTTCCCTGCACCCTTCGTTTTCGTGTAAGGTTTTTTATACCTGATCCTAATACACTTCAGCAAGAACAAACCAGGTAATTTCTGTTTGATGTTCTCTTCCATAAACTAAGTGTGTGTAAAGCCTTCATTTCTACTTCCACAGTCTGGCAAACTACAGTTTATTATGTAACATTACCTTGCATAATTCTTTGTATTAAATGTGTTTGGAACTAGCAGCTTCGTGTGATGCTCATAATGAATGGTTTCTGTTGTAGGCAACCCACAATTCCAAAATGCACGCAGAGTATAAGTTACAGAGTTACAGTTACAGAGATCTCAGTTGTTTCATTTGCACCTTAGATTCCTTTTCTGAACACTTAATGAAAGCCTGTTGTTTTTCCTTTGTTTTGGATCCCTTAATTAGCCAGATGCAATGATTAAAAAATAGGGAAGTTCAATGATTAAGCTGTATGCATGCCCTAAATGTGTTACATTTTTCTTGGTATCAGCACTGAGTCAGCTCTGAACATGTGCAGTAGATTTATTTCTAAGGGTGTGAGAGGACGTTGTTTATTTTGTTTCAGGAAAAGCAGATAACGGTTCTTGTTTTCTAGTTTGCCCATTACTTGAGACATGCAAAGATATAGAATGTTTTGGTTTAAAGCAGACATTTAAACCATTTTCATCTTTTTTTGGGTACATGAATGATTTTCTATTTATGTGTCAAGAAACTGTAAATACTTGTTTTGTTAAGTGTACATGATTTAGAATTTAGAATTCACAGGCCACCCACTCATCTGGCATTTTTGAAAAATCTTCATTGTTTGTCTAACAGTTCATTTTAGGACCTAGAGAATATAAATAGTATAGCATTTTAAAGTATTTTCTTACAGAAAAATTAAGTATTTATCTGTTTTTGTATTTGCTCATTATGCAGTTGTAAGCTGTCCTGCAGTTTTAAACTAAAATGATTCGAAGACTGCTCTCTGTGATTGTTCATTCCCAGGTCTCCAGTACTACTATCAAGTAATGTTGTCAAACACTCAAATATGAGCAAGGATAAATGGCTCTTGGAGGATTGTTCAAGAGCTTTTGTCAGCGTATGCTGCTTGATGAATGTCAAGCATTCATCAATGCTTGACGAATGTCTCATCCTCCATTGATCATTAAAAGCAGTTGAAAGATGGATATAATTTATTTAAAAAATTATTATTATTGTCTCATTTGGGTATTCCTAGGCCTGATTTTGTAATGGTTTGTATTTTGCAGTATTTGTCATGGCATTACTACTGTGGTCCTACAGTTGTAGTACCAACTGACAGAGATGTTTAAAACTGTTGAGGGAGAATGAGTACATATTTGTAAATGCCACTGAGCTTCATTCATCTGTTTGTATAGTTTTTCAGGAAACCTACCTCCATAATAAAATTACTATTTGTAATGATTTAAACAATGCCTTTTAAGAGAATGTTTTTTCTGAAAAATATTTCCTAGGCACTTATTCTTCTTACAACTGAAGACTGACATTGTGGAAGGAAGGTAATAAGAATCTTCAACTTCTCCATAATCCTCTTTAAGATCAAAAATGAGCAAACAAGCCTTTTTCTGAGGGTATCTATTGCTACTATAAAAATGTACCTCATGAAATACTTCCTAAGAAGACATTAGTTGCTTGGAAACGCTTCCAATTTCACATAGCTCACTTACAAATAGCAGTTTACAAGTCTGTTGTGAATGAGCTGTGGGAGATGCTGTTTCTGCACGTACAATTTCATAAATAGCAGTTTGTGCTATTGCTTCTCATAATCTTGGGGTATCTTCCCTTTATAGTAAACCCAGAGGTTTATTTGTCTGATTCCTCTGTGTTTGTGCAAAGATTTGGTCCAGATATTTACTGCCAAATATAAATTGCTGTTAGGATTTCATAGTAGGTATTGGCTATGGAGTCACGTTTGGACATTAGATCAGAGCTGTCTTTGTACTGGCACTTGGCTAATTTTAGTGTTTGTGTCTAGTTTTAAATATATCAGACTGCAGCTATTAAAATAATGTCCAGAGTCACATAACAATCCCTTTAGTTTCCAGAATAAGCATCCAGCGAGAGTACGTCCTTATAGGACTTGGTACATCCATTTGCTTAAGAAGCTGTTACACAACTAGCCTTTACATTCTGTGCTTTGATGACCAAACTTTGCAAGAAAAAAACCAGACACTCTTTGAAGATAAACGAGTCTTCATGTTCTGAAATAATTGAAAAGGCATTGTTAGCATTTGTATTTATACTGTCTGTGTAAATAAAAATAATTTCTTCCTTTCCAGGTTGTCATGCCCTCTTAATTCTGCTGTTGTCCTCGCTTCATATGCAGTACAATGTAAGTAATAATCACTTTTTCTTTTGTTAATAAATGTGTTTTCAACTGTTCTGCAATGAAGAACAAAGGAAGATTTCTTTACTTTTCTATGTGGAATGTTCAAAATGCCACAGGTGATGCTTTGGAAAGGAGAAGAAAATTGTTAATGATAGCCTTCAGATGTTTTACACAGAAAAAGCCTACTTTTTGGGTCTGTCAAAAAATAAATAAATTGATACAATAATTAGTGGTGTTCTTACTTGTGTGTTTTTGTAGAATGTGTACCAAAGACAAAAAAAAAAAAAAAAAAAGCAGGGGGGGGACAGGATTTCTTTGGCAACAAAATAGTAAAGAATAGTAAAGCTTAGTGTGCATTACAGTAACTACAGGAAAGCCTTCCAGGGAAATAAGGGATCATCTAGAGAACAGTTAAGGGGAAGGTAAATTGGCTATTACGATTAAGAAACACAAATGTTCTTATGTAATGTTTTTTCAGGAAATACTGCTTTGTTAGATATGTAAAAACTGTCAGCAGTGATTCTGCTTACAATAATTTATATCCTCCTCATCTGCCTGCTACTAGTGGAAAGAAATTCTAAGGATGATATTGGAAAAATATCTTCTGTATGAAAAAAGAAGCGGAGTTGAATCCTGTGCCTTAAAGGGATTCTAGATGGATGATTAAAAACAGCTAAAGAGAGACCTTTCTCAGTATAACAAGGTTATCAAGTTATCAAAATACAATCTGAAGGATCAGTGAAACTTACATTCTATTAAAAAAAAAAATTAAGATCGGTGGGGAAAGCATAGTAGAATAGTTGTATAATTGTTTTGACATTAACAGTGTCCACATAAATGATTATAAGAGGCTAAAAAATGAAGCTAAAAAATTAAAATCTCATTTTCAAGGGAGAAAGTGTAGGGTGTCAAGCTGTTGGTATCTATGAAAATCCCAAGTGGCTGCAAAAAATTCACCTTTTTGTTCCTTTATTAAATGGAACTTAAACCACATTAAAAATTAATGAGAACAGTTGAAACCAGAACATGTTTTCCATAGTAGGCTAGCATCCCAGTTTTGTTGCAAAAGAAAATGCATACCTGCTCCTGTATCTTCAGGAGACAGTAGGGCGCCGGAATGTTAAATCACTCGAAACACTAAGCTGTAAAGTGCAACACTGGCAACATAATTGTGCTGAAGCAAGAAAATGAAAATATTTCAGTGCAAATATTTATAACAAGCTGATAATTAACAAGATCATCAAAAAGAATTATGTCACAGGTAGTGTATCCCAAGTGCTGAAGTACATAGGTTGCCACAAAAGTAATGCCTCCTATTTATCACCATGGAAACTACAACAGTTGCAAAGAACACAATAGCACTATTTGATAGAGCAAGTTCTCAGTTAAAAACACCTGTATGCTCAACAGTAACTAGCAATATCTGAACTGCTAGAACTTTACAGATGAGGATACATCTTTTTTTTTCTGTACTACAGTGTTCACATGAAGATAACGCTGAAGGCTGATGATTATTTTGTTTTACTCTCATCTCTTCATATCAGTCTCTATTGCCATCCTCATATGGAGACCAGTCATGTGGCTCTAACAGTATTTATCCTGCATTGCAATTAGCTCACCTGAGAATTTTTACTCCTTGGTAAAAAGTTAACTAATTTAACCTTTTTGACTTCCTTTCATGTCACTCTTTCAAGATCATGCACGATTGCTATTCCTATATTCCTATAATTTGTATGCTGAACTTGTTCCATTATTTTGGTTATTTTCCATTCCACTGGGGACACGAGCTGTTCATATAATTATCTTCTTACAAGACCAGGCAATTCAATTCACTTTGTGCTTTATTAATGTCACATAAAATACTCAACCCTGAAAGAAAATTACAAATTCAGTATGAAACTACGTGTTCTTTTTCAGGTTTACCTACTTCTCAGGTCTTTAGAAAGTTGATACTAAACTTATATTCAGGGACTAAATTCAGTAAGGATTTTTTTGGACCAAATTCTCTGTATTATCTGACTGATTCCACATCATGCTTATTAAATGAAGCATTCATACACCAGCCTTCTGACATTCGTATTTGTTTGGAATGCCCAAATGCATAAACAGATTCTGATGCTAGTACTTCGTACACAAACATTGTTTACAAGAAAACTTCCTAGAACTGGAAACCAACTTTTCTTCTTTACATCTTTGGCAATATCTGATAAACAATGACAACTTCCTATTGCCTGTATAAGTTATATGAAGCTAACGACTGATCTTGCTATTATGCCTTGTGGAGCTGCCAGAGATGTTTGTGGAAATAAATAATAGGGCCAGATCGATCTGACATTATTTTGGTGCTGTTAGTGTTCAACAACAATTTCTGCAAGTGGAGATAAGCAAGTAGTTATCTTGGTCACGTAACAGGAGGCTTGCATCTCAAAAATAACTTCATATAAGTATAACCACAGAAAAGCTCAGCTTGGAAGAGGCTTCTTCGAAGTCAGATCAGGTTGTTCAGGGCCATTGTGGAATGGTTTAGTTTTGTGTTGCCAGTGTTCAAATTTGTCTATTGCCTGTCATCTTTTCTGGCTTTCCCATCTTCTGCATCGGAGTCCTAGCAAAATGTGTTTTTTATTTTTTTATTTTATTTTATTATTTTATTATTTTCCCCCCCTTCACTTGAACTAGTCCTTTGATGCCTTCCTGCACAAAAGTTTTTCTGCTGTCAGAAAAAGAGACAAAAATATACAGCCTCCCACATTGTTCTATGCAAATTCTTTGTAAATACGCAGTCTGAAGAAAACATGACTTGTTTAGCCTACAGTAGGGCATAGACAGTTCATATCCTGTGTCAACATGGATGATTTTTTGTTTTTCAAACGTTCATAAATTCGTGCAGTATTGAGAACTTCACCCAAGGAAAGTTATTGTATGGTTACTTGGCTATTGCATTATCCTTTTACTGAGAGCTATGAGAAATACCTTTTTAAGTTGAACATCACCATCCAAATGAATGGCTCCATCATGTTCCCTTCTTTAAAACCTGTCATATTAAATATAAAACTCTAAGATACAAGAAACTAATGTTAAAATTTTATTCCTTCTTGGTTCAGTTTTCTTACTTTTACCTAGTCACAATGATTTAAAGAGCAATAGATGGTTAAAATGGGGAAACATTTAAAAAACAAAACCAAACAAACAAACCCCACTTTTTTACTGTAACTTTATCCTCACTGAGTCAGTGTCTCCTGCCTGTGGGATCAGAACAGAAGCTATTTCAAGAGAAACTTAGATTGGAAATGTTTATGAACTCTTTCCCCCCAGTCTCTGCTGGAAGAATCTGCTAAAGAGGTAGAAACTTTATGGGTTTTTCTTCTTACTGCAATCTTGATGCACCCTAATGTTTTTTTTGGATAATAAAAATCCTGCACAAGATGATTACTCTTCCTGCATGTCCACTAATCAGCGTTTATAGTTTCTTGTCAACTGTGACAGTTGGCTGGGGAGTTGAAGAAGCAAGTAGCACTCTGAGCTGCTCCCTTTGTTGGTATGACATCACATAGCTGGGAGGAAAAGAGCCCAGGACAACCTCCCTATTTGTAATGTGAGGAAGAAGACCCTTTTTAATAATGAATGAAGGAGCAACAGTTGCTCTCTTTAGAGAAGATAAAATTACAGTAAAAATGTGTATGTATATATACTTTTCCCTAATACAAACAAATTTAAGTGGACGACTGTAGTCTTCTTCCTGGCAATATGATCTCTTCCCATTGACAAAAACGTAATTCAAATGGACTGCTGCAGAGCTCTGTCACCAGAGCAACATGAAAAATCTGTTATATTTCATAGAAAAAATGACTTGTTAATTACTAATGAAGAAGTCTTCAATCATCTACAGTCATCCAAAATTTTGTTTTTCCACTGTTACTAGAATGACTTCTTTGTACAAAGTTTTTTGTTGTTCCGTAGTCATAGCCTTGTTCTTGACAGAAATTTGGAGTTAATATGCTGGTATTCCTAAAAACAATAAATAAATCTGTTTCATGTTATAGTTCTGAGTCTTCTGGCTTTTTTTTTAATTTGTTCCATTTTGTTTTCTTCTTCAGAGATACATTATTTGACAGCAGTGTTCGAATGTGTATTTTAGTTCTAACAGTAAATACTTAGTCTCCTGTCACCTACTTTGTTAACTAATTCAAAATTCAGACTGCCTTTTAAAAGAGGGAAAAAAAAAGTCAAAGCATTGCAGGAACTTCTGTATTCAAAATTAAATGACTCATTGTTTATCTTTCCACATTCTTTTTTCATTTAAATATTTCATTTGATGCTGGCAATTAGATGTGCAAGTGTATTAGCTTCTGACTGTATTTGCTTTGAAACTGTTTTGTATCATGGCGGTTTACTTTCCTAGGCTGTACAAGCCATGCTTTTTGGATACCCAAATGGCAAATGCCAGTTAAGTCCTGCATTACAGATACTCCATAGTTGTTTTATTTATTTCTTAAATACTCTTTTTTTAATTATTTTTTTTCTCTTAGCCCAAATCATTTAAATCACTCTTCTGTACTTTGTGTTTTTGGGAAAATAATGGCAATAGAATTGGTCCTAAAGGTTTGTTTTTTAACTTTATGATTTAGTTGCAACTTTCCATGCTGCAGATTGTGAACACAAATACTTTTTTCTGTGTTAATTTGCACATTGTACAAATAACTTCTGGGAGGCCTTAATGGATTATTATGTAAAAAAAATTTCATATTCCTAACCAAAAAACCAGAACAGTATAAGTTCAAGTGAATTGCTTAGATATCCCATCATTATGGGTTTCCACATCTCTAAGTATTTCATGAAAGTATTACCATTTCCATGAAGTACATATTTTAATTTACTTGCTAAATTGAAGCTAGGTAGATCTGTGGCAGATGGGTAAGTATTTAATTTGAATCAAATGCCTTCCTGCTCCAAACCTTTCATCTTTGTAACGAGATTTTTATATATGTCTCTATTCTAGGATATATATTTATGCTGGCATGTTCTTAAATAAAACTTGCATGGACTGAGGCTATAGATTTATGGTCATTTGTGCTTTCATTCATTTTCATATCTTCTACCAACTGTGTATTAGAATAATCTTTTATCTAGTAACTATTTAAAAATATTTATTATTTAGTATTATTAATGAAAGGATAAAGTTTTATGGAACGTTGTTTTTTAGGTTACTTGGCTGTAAGCATGTGTTTACTTTTGGTAGCATCTTTGTAATGTTATGTGTAAAGCAGGAGTTATTTCTCGTGCTGTGTTAAATAACTCATGTTTAGCTGTGGCGAGATTAACAATTGAATTGTTAGAGGCAGATCCACAGTAGTTAAAATTTGAACAGTTTTTACAGTGTAAAGAGTAGATGCTCTTTAAGTGACAGATCTAGTTGAAGACTTCTGGTCTGTTGCAGTCAAGTAAAGATACGTCAAATTGTCTTTCTGAAGCAATGTGCTGAAGCAATGTTCCCTTTAATGTTCCAGCACTACATGTCTGTGCCAACATGGCACATACTGCCATATTTTTCTTCAGTGATGTAGTACAATTAACTGTGTTCAGCACTGCTTGTCCATTGGAAAATAATTCATAATTCTTACATTTCCCCTTATGTGTGCATGTTTTGTTTTATTTTAAGGAGGAGGAGGATTTTCTTCTAATTGGTAATTAACTATGAAAGCTTTGTGTTTCTTGTTTTCCAACAGCACAACTTGGAGACTATAATGCTTCAGTACATCATTCAGGATATCTGTCCAATTACAACTTTATACCAGAGCAGAACAAAGATTTTCTTGCCAAAGTAGAAGCACTACATGAACAACACAGGTAGCATTACTTTTTAGTTCTCCCTTGCTTCATGAGTTCTTTAAGATTTAAAAAAAAAAAAAAAAAAAAAAAAAAAAAAAAAAAAAAGTTCCATAAAACAGATGGTTTTATTTCATGTAACTTCTGTTAAATGAAATAGTTTCAACAAGTGCAAAATTATTCTTTTCCAGAGTGTGATGCCAGTGTGTTAAAACTTTTTCTAAAAAAAGTTCTAGCTATAGCAACAAGTAGAGCAGTTAGCATTGTACATTATTAATGGCAACCATCTAGAACACTGTACTAGATGTTTGAGGGTTTTTTGAATCAAGGATTCTTGACTGTTTCTGAAATCCTACAGATTTTTTTTGTCCACCTATGGAAGGGGTGGTGCGGAGGGGAGTCAAACCTCAATAATTTAGTGTCAGACCTCAATAATTTCTCTCTACTCTCTTGAGTGTAATACAAAGGTTGCAATTGATTATTCCAGTCAAAGTCTACTGCTAATTACTCTTGCTAGCCCTGCTGATTTGTTCTTTGTAAGACTGCAGTTTTAGAATTAGTGGTGTTCATCAGATACATGCTGCACACAAATACGCAACGTAAGAAAATGTTCATGAGCATTGGAGCAAGTGAAATCTATATCTCTAAAGCCTCATACTCTGTCTTCATCTTTATCACAGCAGAGCTTGTTCCCCATTCTCCTAGTTTCTTTGGTTTCTTGATTTCTGTCCTAAAATACCGCAATTTTCCTCACCCTGTAATATTCCATTTTTTTTTCCATATTTCAGTAATCTGACCTCTTCCTCTTGTTTCTTCACCACTGGTGGATGTAGTAAGGTGTAGTGAGTAGTTTTGAACTTCACATGTGCTGTCTAGCACAATCCAGAGCATGCATGCTGTTTTGTCAGTTATGGGGACAAAACAGAGATAACCACTGAACTCAGACAGCAATTCTTCCTTTAGCATAGGTACTAATCTGGACTGCTTTTCTAGATGTTAATGTTCAGGAACACAACATCTGAGGCCTCTACTTCTTCCCAATTAATTTGATTCCAGAAGTTTCCAGAAGGCTCAGAATTCTTTAGAGGGAAACTTGTAGACAGGCATGAATAAACTCGGTCATCTTTAGGAAGAAGTTGTCCTGGACACCGCTGAGGGAAGATTCTGAAGAGTCTTGGAGTGGGTATGTTGAAGTCATGGCTTTACTGCTATCATAGCCAAAGATATGGCTGTTTATGTCCTGTAGAGGACAGACTAGAAGTTACCATTTGTCTGCACAGAACTATGGTAGAGTCCGCTGGAAAGTACTTTCCTATCTTGTTCCTTTTAGTGAAAGTGATGCTTTCATTGAGTATTTTTGGTAGATTGAAGCCACTGGTAGCTGTTTTGGTAAACTGAATTTTAAGAGTTCTGAGCTCTCCATTCACATAGCTTGTGTAATAAAAGTTATGAATAACAGCACTTGAATAGACTGCACTAGGAAGAATGTTTCTTTACTCATTTACAACCTTTTTTGATAGTTAAGTTTTCAGGTGTATTTATTTTGGAGTGCAGGGAGAGGCAGGCAGGTTATTGTATATTCTGGCAATATTCCTTGCATCCTTCTTGGCATGTAAAGTGGATAGTGCTGTCTGAGACATTGTTTTGATGAGATCAGTGCCAGTAACATATTTGACAAGAATGATCGTGGTATTCACTGGGTCTTCTAAGAAAGAAATACAAAAGGGAGAATTTCTCATTGTTTGTGGAGAACAACATTTTGAAACTAGATCTAAAGTGAGTTCGTAGTATTTGCCATAGGCAATAGGTGTAATAGGTGTAATACCTGAAAAATATTATCTCTTTTTAAATTATCTTTCTTAGTATTTCAAAGCCAGCCCTATGAATATCTGTTGTTCTTCATTCTTTCATATCCGTCCTTAGGGGAACTTTCATGGGGAAAACTTAAAAGGTTATAATTGCTGGAATGCAATATGGATTTCAGAAGTCATATTGCATCATATTTGTTCTAGCTCTGATGCAATACTTTTTAACTTGATTTCATACTCTTTTGCCAAATCTGAGAAGATAGTTCTATGGACTATCTATGAACTGAACGTGTTTAAGACACTATTCAGAGAACAGTAGCTGCTGAGAAAGCAACTGTTATATCAACCATGTAAAGCTTCAGAAATGTTCCTTCAGTGTTCATCTCTAAGTTTACAGAGGGATTTTTTTCCTTATACCCATTTATTTCACTGAGTAAGTACCACCCACTTAGGGACATGTAGGTTTAACTTCCTCTCTATCAGAGTAGGAGGTCAAACAAACAAAAAATCTATGTCCGTGTTGAGGCACTTTCTACTGGCCTTTCAAGAGACGAGATTTGATTGGTCTGTGAATGTAAGCAAATTGAAAATTAAAACTTGCAGGCATCTGTTATTGGTATTTGTCAGACTTTCCCTGTATTTCTGAACAAAATTCTTGATCACACTCTAACAAAATGAAAATGATAAGCTCATGGAAACATTAGGTTTTCTGTATTCAGCATCCTGTTATATAATCAAATGATCATTTTGCATGATTTTCTTTCTCCTCAACCTTTCTGACATAGTGAAAGACAAAAGGTCAACTTGTTTTTCTGAAAATCAAGGTGATGGTAGACACCATTGTTGTGGATCTGAGTAAACAGTTTACCTATAAAACGTTTTTTGTTTCCTCTTCAGTCCTTACTCCGATATTGTGACATTCTCAAGCCACACTGCTGACAATGACTTTATGACTCGAAATTACTTTGTGTTTCTGATTAGTTTCATGGAGCATAATGTAATATTTCTTAGAGTGGCAGTTTCAGGGAAGATTAGTATGGTTTAGAACAAAAGAGGATGGATAGTATTTTGAAGTAATAGATGTCCATCCTTTGATGAAAAGCCCCTTTTAAAAATCAGAATTACTGCTTTATATGAAATGTCTTTCTATCTGGAGTTCTAGCTTAACATAATGTTACATGTACTTCTTACCGGTTGTTGGTTTCAGTTGCGTTTAAATAACATAATTTTATGGGCATAATCTGTTGTTTTTACCTGCACTTAGTTGTAGCCATGAAAGGATGGTATCTGAAGCCTTTTCTTCATAAATGCGTGTAGATAGTCATGAGCTGCTCTGATGTTTACTCTAACATGCTCTAGTGCCTGAATCATTGGTCTGTGCTGCAACACCAGGATCATTGCAGGCACAGCGCGATGTCAGTAGGCTACAGCAGATTCCACATGAGAGTGAGCTATTGTCTGATCGGTTCTCAGCTACGAGTCTCTTGACTCTACAATTTGTTGGAAGCCACTGTCTTTTATCATTCTTAAGGACGTACTGTTTAGGCTTCATTGCAATCCTCTCAGCTGAATAATTAGTAGGCTACATGGGAGAACGAACTCAGTAGGGATTTTTTTTGGATTCTTTGTTTTTTAAAACTCCTGGTAGATTCCATGTAGAAGTTTTATGAAGTTACAAATTTAGTTTATTTGACTTTGGGGTTTTCTGAATTCTTGAAAGCAGATGTGTCTCAGAATCTTACAAGGGTTCTAGAAGACTAGGAAATAGAATCCTTGCAAGTGTGGCATCACATTTCACATCTAACGGCAAGGAAAAAAAATAGGACTGTTTATCAATTGTAGATAAATTCAGATGGTTCTTCCTTGATGAGTTTTATAGCTTTAACTTATTTAATATACTCCCCTTCTCCCCCTTTACTTTTGAGTAGATTCCTGCATCCAATGCTTCTTCTTAACAACTTCCTTCTGAGATGTTAAGCAAAATAAAATGTATTTGGATAGAGCTTCTCGTTATAAAAGAAGCTTTTATAGGGGACTTGTCCCTTCAAACAAAACAGCTAAGAATGATTTTTCGAAAAGGTGCTGAATGGCTGAGACAATGACACTGTTTATGACTTGCTCAATTTTGAGAGGCCCTTAGGAGGCCCTTCTCAAGTGAAGTACTTTGTGACACTATTTAATGAGGTTTTTCTCAGATGTTGGGCTGTTGGATTCTTTTGTTGGTTCTTTGTTTGTTTTTCCCTGCGTTTTGAATTAGTGTAAGTTCATACATTTTATTTTTGTCTGTGGTCTAAATCTTTTTTTTCCCTCTTTCAGTGGCCTCAAGCAATCTGAAGCAGAGTCCTGCTACATAAATATAGCACGAACGCTTGATTTCTACGGAGTGGAATTGCACAGTGGTAGAGTATGTTTACATTGCAATATTTGGAATTTTTTTTTGTTTGCCTTTTTGTAGATTGTTTATAGCAGTGAAGAAGTAGCATTTTATTCATGACTTTACCATGTCTTACTTTTGAGTTTGATAATTTTTACCAAATTTTCTAAAAATCCTGGAATTACAACCAAATAAACTACATTAGCCTCAAGAGTTACAATGCATCTTTAAAATGTATTGTTTCAAACACTGCAATACATTTTATTTAGGAGATTCACTAAAGTTTATGAATGTCTTAGTGTAAACAGCATTCATTTTCTTTCAGTGCTAACACAACATTAAGAATATCAGTGCTTTTTTTTATTTCTGTATCCTCTGACTAAATCTAAGGGTATTTAACAGCATGGAAGATGACCACTAAAAATGTGTTTAAAATCCTTCAGACGCAGGATGTTTATTGATAAGAAACATCCCAGCATACCATTGGCTACTGGCTTTTCGCTATTTGATTACACTGTCTGAAAGAGGAGTCCTCAATGCATTTTTTTTCGTGCATCCTTGTGCACAGATTACCGTTTGTACTTTTATGGATTAGTGAACTATTTTGACATAAAACTTGTAACATAAAAGCCTAATTGAAGTGCATTGCAGTTGATTGATATCCTTAATGGAGATGGCTACTGTTTTTACTATTGTTTATCTGAGATACATTAATAATCCTGACACTGACAATTTTAATGAAAATGTCATCGATATTTGTAATGATGCACCGTACAGAAAAGGTCATTTTCTCTCCTCAGTATGAAGTCTTCAGTGAAGGTTAGACATCTCCCCCCACCACATCTTTACTGAGGCTACCTCATTATATCCTAGCTTTGGCAGAGATGTTTGGCATGCCTCTTCATAGCCTCCCCTGCTTAGTACTGCTCTTAAGTCACCATTCCCGTTTTGCCAAATCCAAGCGCTTAGAACAGATGTTAGCAATGACTAGTTATAAAACTGTATTTTTGGAAGGTTTTACCTCTGTGAATCCTTATAATTCAGATCCTTCCTTGCAGCTAAAATAACCTTCTTAGATACTCTGTGTGGCAAAGGAACCAAGTAACAACTGGCTTTTATGCTAACAGCCAAAATAAAACGGTGCTCTTGTATTGGAGGTCAAGAAGGGGATACTTCTGGATGATGTTTCTTAAACAGATGAATGTCTTGTTTCTCTAATCTTAGTGTTTTATGATGTGAAGTCCAACATTTTGTGAAAGTGTGAGCTTCCTTCTAGCAACCAAACACAACACTTCCAGTAGCAAATTAATCAGAGTTCAGTTTTCTACTGCAATCACTTCTGCTTTTCTCTGAGGATCAATCTGAACCTTGAGAATTGTTATATTAAAAAATGAAATAATATTAAAAAGCTCAAGAGAGTGAATTTAGTACCTCAAAATTATATTGATGTTTCTTGAATTCTGTACTTGTATCTCCTTTTCTCTCTAGACCACTGTCTCATCTGATGAATAATTATTCTGATATTAATCCATCCTTCATTTTTACTCAGAAGAGGGAACTTGTAGAAATCAAAAAGAAATAAATAAGGAAAAAGATAAGGATATGTGTGACAGTCCTTAGTTATGCAGTTTAATAGCACAGATGTTTTGAAAGGGAAATAACTGCCCATCTACATCATCTTTCTTTTGTGAGACCCTGTTTCTTTACACTAGTCCAAGGTCTTGTTTTCAGATTACTTGTTTAACACAGGAGAATTCATTATAACAAACAGCAAGGAAGATTAGGAGTTTGAACTGAGGTGGATGAGGGAAGAATGAAGTTTGTTCTGGCACAGCTACTAGAAAACGTAGTTTGGCCTAGTTAATCCCCATCAAGTGTTTAGCTAATCCTTTTTCTGCTAAATCATTTAGATTTTAAGTTTTCTCTCCTAAAGCTGTTTTTCTTTCAGACCGTTGATTTTCTGTTTTTAAAGCAGGAACTTGGAGTAAGCTTCATGTGCAAATAATACAGGCCTTTGCCCTGCATTATGTTGGTGGTATCAGTACAGGAGCAGCTAAATGATATACGTTCATTTGCCAAAACGCCTCAGTTTTCTCCTCAGAATATTAAAATAAGGGAGTGAAAGTTCTGAATTACCATATTAGGCTGACATAAACTCTGGCAATCCATTAACTTCTTCAGATGGAGTTTCAACCACCTCCTGTAGGAGCAGCCTTTGGAAAAGTGGGGCAGCGTGTAGCTGGGGCTTGGTAATCAATTCAGTGAATTCTGCACAATCCTGGGATTAAGCTTATCTGGACAGCTACCACCATAATACTTTTCATTTATTAAACTCTCAGAAATAGGAATGGTGTCTCTCTCATCTTGTCAGTTTCCACTGCTAATGTACTATTTATTAAATATCTGGGTTATGCTCATTCTCTGTGAAATGCTGTGATATTTGACTGGAGGATTGTAAATTCTTTTGTTAATTGGATTCAGCTTCATTCAGTCATGTACCTGTATCACAATTTGATTCAACTATTTTTAAAGGATTTACTGTAGACTTTCTACTATTTTTTAGATCATATGGTACATAGTCTTTTGTATCTTGCTAATCTGAAGAAACAGAGATTGGATGCACAAGAAGTCTGTGCATTTAACTGAGCACAGAGTACCATCTAGAGGAGCAGCTAAGCTACTGAAAGCTTTAAGGGAGCATTTGGCAATCCTTTGCAAAGTAACCTGAAGCTACATTTGATTTAAGTCAAACCTGGTATTTTAACCAGTGTGTTCTGTCCTCGTGTAGATATATGCACATGTTCCGCTCTGTTTAGAAACTTGTCTGTAACGTACTAGAGCACATCCATCATGGTGAAATCGCAAGCCAAGGATTGTAACTTTTGCAACATCTATTTGGATTTTGCCTCAAATGGACCATTCAGCTCTTCTGTTTTTTTTTTTTTTAACCTCAAATTCTTGCTTTATATGTTTTTTCTTGACTATCTCAGTCATCGTAATGCTATTGTGAATTTATGGATGCATTTTTCCAGTTGAGAATGTTAAGGTAATACACAGGTTTCTGTTTTAATTAACAACGGATTCGGTTTTGTGTATCAAATATTCATAAATGCGCACTTTTTCCTTTAACATACTCCCATATGCAGAATTGTGGCCTCCTCCTGCTCAGCCTTTGAAAAGACCTCTTTGGAAGTGAAGAAGTTATTTCCTTTGTCTTTTTAAACAGCTTAGAATAAAACAATTTGTGTCCAGTTTCCAAAATTTTCACTGGCTGATCTTGCGAAGTACTTGAACTTCTTTACCATTGCTGAATTAGGATGGGCTGGAAACTTTAGTCTGATACTGACTTAAAGAATATCTTATGTAGTAAGATTAATGTTACAGCTTGTTTCAATTAGTGGAATACCTAGTGGGTAGGATCAAAGAGAAGACGAAGTCCGAATAAGTGATTGATTTTTTACCCCAGGAGTTATATGTTAAGTATAGAAAACTTGAAAATAAATGTGTAAGTAGATAAATGGGAATCACACAAGCTTTGTTTCTGTTCCTACAGTATTTTTTTTATTGCAGGATCTACATAATCTAGATCTCATGATTGGGATTGCATCCAGTGGAATTGCTGTATATAGAAAACTTATCTGCACAAGCTTCTATCCCTGGTAAATTTCTTTACTACTAAAATACTGTATTTCCATTAGCTTTAACATTTATTCCAAAGAAATCTGCAATGCACAATTTTGTTCTTTATGGAGTATCGTGATATTTCCTTGGGTAGAGATAAAAATGAAACCTGTTGCCTAGACTTTTAATTTTCAGTTTTGAGCTACTTGAACTATGTGAAGTCTTGATTGAGTTCATTCACATGTAGATGTGAGTATATAAATAGGAGAACCTTGTCGTTTGCTGCTGTTATACCCAAGAATGTATAGGGTTGTTATTGCTTTGTTTTTGTTTAAAAGTCAGTATTATGAGAAAGCTCAGCAGTTGGTGGTCTGATTTCATTCTGTCATTCAGCAAGAAGGTATTTAGTTTTTAGAAATGTAAAATGAATTACTTGAAATTTCAGATTTATTGAAACTAGGATAATGTGTATATATTTTAAATGTCATTAAACAAGGCAGTCTAATTGTAACTTTTAAGTTGTGGAGTCTCCAGGAAAGAGACCTTTTAATTGTGCTATGATACTGACAACACCTGGATGCCTGATAGTGCTTAAGAAAATGTTCTCTAGGAAGAAGCAGTGTATACAAGATGTCTAATGTGAGTGACATTAGAAATTAGTGGAGTTATGATTATGTATAGTGTAGTTTATTTATACTATAATGAAACCTGTTAAATAAATGACAAATGATATAATGGTTTGGCTTTTCCTTAGGATTTTTGAATTGGATTAGAAAGAAAAGAATTTTGCTCTGTTTGTTTTATTGAAAATAAGTACGATTTGTTGATAAAGTACAGATTTATTATGAAATGTTTAATTTCCTCACATAATTTATAACAGTTTTTCTGGTGAAAGTTTTCATTAAAATGATGTAATATTTTTAATCATGACAGGAAAATGCGTTCTAATGGATTGTACTGGCTTTTTGCACCTCAATTGTGCAAGAAGGTGCTTGTAAGCAGTATTCCTTAAATATACAAGTTGTTCCATCCGTATATTATGAATATAACCTAACAAGTATTTCATGGGATACAGAAATAGAATAAAATAGCTTTCAGTTTGAATTTGTGGAAAATGTACCGCATAGTCTCTGGATCTTGTTTTTCCTTTGCAGTGAGTTGTCTTTCAACTCACTTGAATGTACTGTACCCATCCTAAAAGCATGTCAATAATGATTTTATACAGCACAGTAGTGTCTTGTATTTTTTCCATCTCTAATGCACACTAGAGCATAGAAGACTTTTATCTCTCATCTTTGTGCCCCGAGCTCTGTCCTTTCATATGTCAATCTCTCTACTTCTTTAAACCACTGCGTTTTAAAAACTGCCAGCTGGAGGTACATTTTCAATCTTTTCCAAGTCTTGTTGTGCCAACTTAGTGACCTATGACATGAATGGATAATAGTAACACCTGAAAACCATAGTGATGGCATTTTAAAGTTCAGGACTATGTGATTTTTATGGAAGGGAAACAGTGCTTTACAGCACATAGGGCAAGAGGAATTCACAGCTTCCTGTAGTACTTTTACTCCCAGAGAGCAAAGAGGGATAAAACTCAGATGCTTAAACATTACACAAAATATTGTAATGGCTAAATAAATAAATAAATGAAAGTGGGGAAAGTGGGGAGAGAAAAAACATTTTTCAGTTGAAATAATTTTCTCTCCTAAAATTGGAGGTTTAAGCAGTAATATTTTCAGTTGTCTGCTAGTGCAATTGTTTCAAGCTTTCCTACTCTTTCTCTAAAATTATCTTAAATTACAAGGAATAAAAAGGCATAAACTCATTGCATAGGGGATGACTTCAGATATTTTATTCCTTCTTGAGTAGGTCATATTCAGGAATTGTGTCCATTTCCATTCTAACCTCTCCCTCCTTCCCTGCCCAACAAAAAGAAAGCAAACCAAAAACAACTGGCAGGAGTCAGTAAGTATACTAGCCAATACTGTGTTTGATTTTTTTTAAATTTCTTTTTAGACATCGAAGTGGGATACACTTTGGTAGTATCTGTAGTTTTCATGAATGTTGGCTGTGTTGAAGGCATGGAGATAAGGAGACTCCTTATGGACCACTGCATGTCTGAGAATGCAAAAAACTTTTCAGATAATTGCAATGGTATAATGTTCTTTTTATGTAACACCATTTGTAATAAGTAGCTCTTCTTGTGAACTGAAGAGGCTTCAGCGTAAATGTATTGGGACTCAAGGTGGCAGCAAACACCATCAAAGCACTCTTTCCAATACTAGGTAAAATACTCTGCGACATTAATGGATGACAATACAACTGTGCCATGTGACAGTAGTCAAAGGAGACCAAAAGCGTTCAGGAACAGAGGCAGTGAGAGTGCCCTGCCTTAATAAAGGGAGGATTTTCAACCAAAACAACCTACTTAATTAACTGATCAGTCAGAGACAACGCAAGCCAAGATAGATTTATAAAATAACTTCGGATTTAACCCAGAAATTTATATTCTCTGGAAAATTATTCATGGGATGCTTGACTGTTATGTGATAATTTCCAGGTTTATTTTGCAAGTAAAATATCCTAAAGACAAACATGATCAGAAATGAATAACTCTGTTGTCCACGGAATGAAAAATCTGCTTTGACCCTTGTGAATGATGGAAGGACAGGAGCCAAAAAGTCGTCATTATTATCAAGCTTCAACTATTGAATATTTTAAAAGTGAACCGTGAAATTCAGTGTTTTGTGAAAGCAGATTATTGGTGAATGATAAGGGCAGCTGAGCCATCTGTTAGAATAACTGCATTCCATTCAGCTCATATTTTGAATGTGACACCTTCAAGCACTTGTTAAATCTAAATCCTTCAATACCTTCATATCTTGTTTTTTGTCTGTAACTTGTGCAGTATATGAACATTCCCTTGACTAATAAGCATAGTGCTGCAAATGGCTTGGTGTTACTGTTAAATAAAACTGACAGATTAGCAATTGTTTGTTACTGAATTAAATAGGTTTAGTTATACTTGAAGAAGAATGAATGGAATTGAGAGGTATGCTGTATGTACAGCAGAGTAAAATTAAGGAGACTTAAAGCCCTGATTTGACATGAAGTGATTGTGTGCTCATGAAGTAAATCGTTTTAGAAGAAATGGGGATAGGTTGAGAGAGTTTTGGTGGTTTTGATGCTGGCTACCTTTTTATTGTTGGCTGGAGGGTTTTTTGCTTGGTCTGCAAGGTTTCTTGTTTGTATTTTGTATTTCTGCTGGTGCTACGTTAGTGTAAGAACAGTGCCAGCAACTGTGTAAGGTGAGAACAGCTTGGAACACTTGCTGAAGTGTAAGCAACATCAAGAAATGTGGAAGAAACTAGAGCAGTACTAGTTCAGCCAGAGTAGCACTAAGATTAAGATAGAAATAGATATGTGTTCCACCTCAGTAAGTACTACTACAAGTTTATACGACTTATGGGGAAAATGATAATACAGAAGTTTTGGATACACAGTACAGATTTTTACTAATCAAGGCAGCAAGTCAAGTGGTACAGATATTTCTAGAAGTGGCCTTACAAGAGAGGCAGATATGATTTAAACTTTCCGGTAACTTGCACAACAATTTAGTTGCCTGAGAATGCTGTGAATTAAATTCCTGTTCCTTTTTGGTTCTGTAATTGACAGAGAAAAATATTTTTTTGAAATGAGCACAGGTTTGGTTTTCTGCCCTTTTCTGCAGCTGTAGGAATTGTCTGTTCAGTTCTTTCTTGTAATTTGCATATATGCTCTCCTCTGTGAGCAAGGGATGTTGCTCTGTAACATGGCGTCCCTCACAGGAGGTGGAGAATGGATGATATGCTATTGTTCTGCTTGCTGAGTGATACAAAAACTATAGTAAGAACTGAGATGATCTTTGATATATGTCAAATCTGATGAGATCTAAGGTGCTGTGTGATGTTAGCAGTTGAACAGAATATTTTGAGACCTCTAACTGCAACCTTCCAAAAATGTTTCATAGTGTATAGATGGCTTTTTCACAAACATGTGACATGATCAGACCTGAAATAGCTTTCCTCAAGTATCCATATGGTTCCAGCTGATTACAGATCATGGATTTCTTTTTCTGGAATGCGTAGGTTTCGGTTATTGAAAGAAAGTATTGTAGAGAAAATTTAGATAATTTAGACAAATCTATTTTGTTGTAGGAAGATGTATGGGAACCTGGAAGTTTATTTAATTTAGCAAAACTGATGAGGATATAATTAAAATCTTAAGTGTTTAAGCACCAGTTCCAATGTGATCCTAACCTTAGAAATTCTTTATTCATACAACATATATATATAGAAAAGAAGTATTCAATTCAGATACATAGTTTATGCTGTATTTTTATTAACTCCTGTTCTTACAGTTTTCATCTTTCTTCAAGTTTGACTATAATTAGTGTTTTTGTTGTTAATAAATGTACATTATCTTTCAATGTTCTAAGTCAGTTCTGTGAAGTTTCTGGGAAGTTTCAGACGTATGACCAACCTTGTCATGTCATTAAGGTCTTAAATTTTCTTCCTTTAGTCACAGTTGTCATGTGATTCTTAAGTTATACAAACTTGCCACATTTAACATTTGTGCAGCTACTAAAGGATGTCATCGAGCTTTTACCGCAAGAATAGATTTGGTGGGAGAGTATTGCTATGTGAGCTATTTAAAGAGTAAATGAGGAAGAATCTTCATCTTCAAAAGACCTTTCCTTCTTAGCTAAAATCTTTTCTTTGAGTTTCTTGACATCTACTTGCCACTCATTATACAGAAGATGACTGCATATTATTCACTGAATATTTAACAGCTATAATCTCTTAACCTTACTGCACATGTTGTTTTTTGGTTTTTTTTTTCCCCCTCTAATTATTTAGTGTTTCATGGTCTCTGTCTCTCTTTTAGGGTGAACATATTAAAAATTTCCTTTAAAAGGAAAAAGTTTTTTATACAACAACGGCAAAAGCATGTAAGTAGTCATCTCTCTTTGTTTTGCTTAAGTGGTTGTACTCAAATTTTTGCCTTTAAAACTTAAAATAACAGAGGGCTGTACCTGTAGGTGCTCTGTTCTGTTAACTTGCCTTTGAAATTCTGTTTTGTTTACTTGCCTTTGTTATTGCAGTCTTTCTACGGTCACTCATTTCTCATTTTTATTTCCTTTCCAACACGGAGTCCTTCCACCTTCAACCTGTTGGACTATGTCTTTCTAACTCTGTTTTCTTTTCTCTTGTATACCTGGGGGAAACACAGATATTCATCCTTTATCCTGTGCTTAATAACCCAGCATTTTTCTTGTGAATAGCTGCTGCTCTTTTGTTTGATGCTCCCTGTGCCCTCTAGAGTGCCTCACTGCAGCGAATCTACTAAACCTACTTAGGTTTTAGAGTCTGGAGGAATGAAGTATCAATATGTGACAGTCTCTGGAGTTAAAAACGTGTGTGTTCATAGCATAAAGATTTTACTGCTGTCAAACTGAAGTTCTCTTTCTGGAGACCAGTGTCACCTTTGAAAAGAGCAGCGTTTTTGGAGTTTGATCATTTGAACTTTTGTTAAATGATGACAGTTCAAGGCCCTTAATTTATTTAACCAATCTTTTATATAATCATAGTGCTTTATTTTATGAGATAACAGTAATGCATGCTGTATCATGCATAGAGATACAGAACTGTACGGAAAGTAAGTCTGGCCATGTGACCTTTTACCCTTTTCTCAGTAGATATGAAAAAGCAGACGGGGTGGGCTGTTAAACCTTTAGATACAGTCATCCTTGTCATTTATCTCCCTTTTGCTTCAAATCTGGAGCAGCAGTCTGCATGCCTGCGGTACTTTAATGGTGCTGCTTTGAAAAGTCTACTGTGGGAGCAAGAGGCAGCTGGACTGCAGTTGCTTTTGTCCTGAACAGTGGGTTGCTTCAGTTGTTTGTGAGGGCAGGTGGCTGAGGTTGCGTCAGTCTTTTACTTGGAAGTGCAGAGGGAAATAGGTGAATAAATAAGGAATATGGTAGAATGTGTGGAAAGCAGAGCAAATGCTGCGTATTAACAGGCAAATTCTTACTGAAGATGGTAACAGAAACACTTCAGAATTTTTCATGTCTAAGCAGATTTCTTTTCAAAATCTACAGAAATTCTTAAAGTCTGTGCTTTTGCAGTCATATAGGGTATACTATGTTTCATTGATTTATTCTCCTCATTTTTCTTACTCCTTTTTTTTTTTCTTTCCTTATGCCACAGTTTTGAAGAATCAACTTACTTTATCTCTCACCCCTCCTGTTACTCATCTCCACTTTTACCATCCCACTACTTCAGCCTATTGATCTGCTATTTGATAGAAGTAGACAGTATTTCTGTTTATACTAAAAAGCTGCATAAGGACTGGGAAGCAAGACTAATGAATCACTGGATGTCTGATGTTTTAGAAGCTTGTGATACTTAGACTTAATGAAGGGTGTAAGATTTATAATAGGAGTAGGAGCTCTGCTAATTTACAGGCAACATTTTGAAGTTTCCAAAATGGAACTTTATATGTGCTTATGTAATGCTTAAAAACAACTGTAACTTTTCTGTATTTTAGCATGTTTTTACCTCCTATGCTGTAGACATTTCCAAATTTTCTGTGAATGGAATAGGCATACATTTGATGAGAGTTCTTCCCAGAAGTTCAAATAGTAGGACACTCACTTTACCTGTTGAGAGTTGTTCCCTTCACCTTAATGGCAACATATTTCTCCAGTCCTCGCTTCTTGATAGTGACTAGAATACTATTCTTTTGTAACTTGCCTTGAGAAGGATGATAGGCACTAAATCCTTGGATCCTGCTAGAGCATCCTTCAGCTTTTAAAATGGTGCAAAGATTTAATGGCATTACTTGCAAGGTGGCCTGTTGGTGAGCCAGAAGGCTTAGTTAACAGAAGATTTTATTAATTTAAAAACTGAATAGATTTTTCTAAAATTTCTTTGAAATATTTATCCTAGTATATGTCCATATTTAAACTATCAGTCCACCTAAAAGTATTTAAGAAGATTTTCTGTCAGCAGTAGGCATGAATGTACTTGGGACCAAGATTCATTGGTCTTTTCAAATATAAACTTAAAAATTGAATATGAGGTGTACTTTATTCCTTATCTTTACACTATGACTTTTCAGTATAATTGAGATGTTTGGATAAACTGATTTTTATGCTTATTGAAAGACCAGTGCTTCACGCCAACAAAAATATCTGAATATTTCCTTTAATTTGTCCTCTAGAGTAGTATAAAACACTTGCAGTGTGGTATTCAGCCAGCAGAGAGTAAGTTAGAAATGCTGTTGTTCATTAAAGCTTCAAGTGCTATATGCTTTTCATCTCATAAGAAATTGAGTTGAAATTTCACAGGGCTTGCACGTATTATTTTATATAAGTTAATTAGAGACAACTGTGGTGAACTGATAAAAATGAAGTGGTTCCAGTATGTTTTAGGGGTCAAAGAACTAACCCTACAAAAAACTGTTGTTTTTTTTCCCCATGTTTTAATAGATAGAGGAAGAACAGATAAATTATGATCAGTTAAACACTTTGCATTGCTTAAGTATATTCAAGGGGCAAATCCTTTTTAGCTTTTCCTAGTGATTCTCCTTGGGTTTTCCACAACAGAGAATCTGTAAGTGAAGTCATTACACCAGCTCAAGTGCTTTGCAGAATGTGGTATTGATCTCTGATACATGACATTTGTAAAATGTTGCATAGAAGAAAAAGAATGCAAGAAAAACGTTTTGATTATCCCAGCCAAAATGGTCTGTAGTTACTTCCAAACAGATCTATTGCTGTGAACAAACAGAAGGACCATGCAGCTAGAAATGCAGGCGTAGTCCATGTGATTTATTGCTGAACTGTGTGAGAAAGCTTTGATAGGTCATGCAACCCTAATCCTTACTTTAGCCAAAGTGTGAACTTGAAAGAGAGCTTTATTGACATGGCTGCCTGCCTAATTATATGCTGTGGTATCAAAATTCAGTCATAATTCAGAAAAAATAGCTGAAAAAGATGGGTGATGAAACTGTGAACTTGCTTTTTTCCTTTTTCCACAGAGGCGCTGAGGTTTCCCACTAGCTTGCTTGTCGCCCATACCTTTCATCCTCCCTGCTTTACTCTGTTCTGCTTTGTTTGTGTTAATAACTCCAGTAACTAATCCAAGCTGTATCTTGTGCAAAACTTTCTTGAGCACTGGGACCTGAAATAGTTCAACAAGTGCTACAGCTGTCCAGGGCACAAATGTGGGTGGTACAGCTGTGTTATACTTGTGTTCCACTGAGCATTGAAGCTGCAAGTAAGAGTTTGCTTACGCAAGCTTTGTATTCTACTTCCTTTTGATCTCCCTATTTTGGCTTTATGTTATCATCAAGAAAGCAGTATTGGATCTGAACAGCAGCAGCTCCAGTCCATCACGATTACTTTCCTTTCCCAAAAATGGATCAGCGTTAACATCTTTACTATCTTCTAAAAGAATAGCAAGCAGATGCTTTTTGCATGGTATAGTTCTTGAGGGAACATGCATGTGAAGTCTTATATGAAGAGTTTGAATTTCAAGATAGATTTTTTCCCTTCTACATCACAATCTTAATACAATGTTTATGAATTTTATTTGTCGTAGGAGGTCAAGATCTGACAGGAAATCTGAAAATCTCTTTAGTATTGTATATAAAAATTCTTTGATGCTACGGACTTAAATGTTTCATTAAATTAACACTGTAATGATTAGAAACTGATAAGTTTATTATTAATTGTTAATATTGCTTATACTTTTAAAAGGTTAACTTTGGTATTTAGAATTTCATATATGCACTGTGCTGTTTCATCCATCTCCAGCTCAAAATCTACTATACGGTGAAAGTTGATTTTCCTAAATGCAGTTTGTTTATTTAGGATAAAAGAAATTTCATTGTTATTTAGAAGTGTAGGACCTGCTTTGCTCTGTTTGATCAGCTTGTGTATATTGAAACATAAATTTTCTTACTGTTACAGAATGAATCTAGAGAGCATATTGTTGCCTTCAACATGTTAAATTACAGAGCATGCAAAAATCTGTGGAAGTCTTGTGTAGAGCATCACACATTTTTTCAGGCAAAGAAGTCGCTACCTCATGAAAAAAAGATATTGTCACATTATTGGACCCTGGGTTCTAGAAATCCAGCAAAGTAAGTATTGTGTGAAAACATGTTTTACATTGTAAATAGGAAAGGGATTATTTGTCAGCAACAGTTAAATTTGGAGTTGCAGGGCTCAGTTCTGCTTGCAGTTGTGTCAGTCTGTGAACCACTGGACAAATTATGTAACTTTTTCCTTTTTTGCACAATGCTGTCATTACAATAGAATGTTCATAAAAAGTTACTTGAGTGTAAGTATGTTTTACTAGTATCATTTCAACTTGCCTTTTCAGCCTAAGGTATAACAACACCAGAAAGTAAAAATGTTATGTGGCTAATGATCCAATAAGAGAACTTGCTGAATAGATTTGTTTTGAGCTGTTTACTCCTTATTGTTATATACACACTGTTTAATATGCTAGGGCAATTTCTGAAGTATGTAAAGATGTCAGTTAGTGATGTGGAAATGAAAAAAATTCCCCATCCAAACATTCAAGATACCACTGTTGTGACACTTCTCATCTTTTATTTGCTTTGTTGACTTCTGCTGTCATTGAGCTGCTAGTTTCATAGTGGTATCTAAGATCTAGTTCCTGAAGGGTAATACTTCAGAACCTGTAATTTTGCTACGTGAAGTTGGGATATACCCTTCCCATATGCACCATCTGGGCTATAAGTCTTATGTCATTATCCTCTCTGAATGTGAGACTTTGGGGAATTCTTTAGTCCTTTGATTATCTTTTGTCCCTGTAGACCAGGAAGCTGTTTGTTCTGATGGTTTTGGGGAGAGTATTTTATTGTTTTCTTTTTCTTTCCTTTATTTTTGCAGTGTTTTCCCCTGTTTAATTGTTTCTTATTTAATTTGTCTGTCTTTTTCCTACTTGGGCACAGATTGAACTTCTGACTGGTGTCAGGAGTTGGACTGAATCCTTGTGGGTCCCTTTCTAACTCAGGATATTCTGTAATTCTATGTTTTCATATTTCAGATAGCTTTCCAGATTTTGGTGATTGACTCTTCGTATTCTTGTCTCTTTCAACACTGCAGAAATTCATACCTGGGGGACTAACATTGCTTATAGATGATGCCAGTAAAGCCACAAGGGTTGTCTAACCACAAAAACACTGATAAAATATTACATTTTCCATTGGAGTGGAATCTCCATATTTTCATCTAGTACTAGATCATAGCTGAAGCGAGTGAAAACAAGTAGTTGAATGAACAACAAAGTACTTTTCTAAGTGTTTAGAGGTGTCCGTTTTGAGGATTGAATCCTTTATGAGTCCATACAAACTTGTTCTTCGTATGGTGAATGTACTGAGGAAGAGATTTTCTTAACACTTGTCAGAATGTCATGCCTTGGAGGCCTTTCTCTCTGTGTCAACTCTGCAAATGGATTAAAAATTCTATGTTCTTATATACAATGCACACACAGGCATTGTATAGCTCATATAATTTTAAGAAATAAGTTCCAGAGGGAACCTGTTTAGTATAATTCTAACTTTTACCAACATTTGATTTTTGAGAAACACACTGTGATGATTTCTCAGTAGACTGTAGAACACAGAGCTGAGTTAATAAAAAGGATTTTTTTCAAGAAATTCCATGTTCTGAGGTATTATCAGTGGTTAGTTGCTTTTTAAGGCTCTTTGGGAATCTCTCAACAAGCGTGGCATATAGGATTTACCAAAGGCAGAAATGAGTCTGCAGCCTTTACTATCAAAGACTGCCAAAGTATATAAGAGGCAACAGTAATTTTGAAAGACTTTCTGTACTTCAAGTCATCAACTTGGTTACTGTCACTCAGCAAATTATTTTCTCAAAAGACGTAAAAAGAGACACAAGTCATTTTCAAAGTGATCTTCCGTTATAATTTTTATCTTCCTACTTGTTGGTGGATTTGGAATATGGAAGCTGCATGGGCTTCCATGTTCTTTTCAGTTATGTCTTTGCGGCAAGTGCCACAAAAGGAATTCTGCATTCTCCCTTCTGAAAAGGAGCAAGGTTTTGCATCGGTGTGTTCATTCATTTTAATATTATTTTATGAAAAAGTCAATCCTAAAACTGCCAGGGTTGTAGTTATCTTTTGCTTGTCTCCTTTCCTCCAACTTCCTTCACATTTGAGGAGGGTTACAAATATATTTTCCCACCTGAAGTATCAGAAGACTTCCTCAGAAATAGCCTTCTTACATTACGTTCTTTTACACTCGTGTGTGACTTCCTTCTGGAAATAGTGAATAGTCTGATGTAGTTCTTACCTGCTGAGGCAGCAGACAGATGGTTAAAGTGGTGGTGTGCTCAGTTAAGCTATAATGAGTTGCTATTGATTCATGAGTTTTAACAGAGAATGCCTAGAATCTTTTGCCTATGTTTGAATTATGTTTTGTCAGGCACTTGGTTTGGTGCCAATAGAACATACCGAATTTCCTGTTTTCCCCTCCATCTTCTTGAACACAATTAAGTTAAAAATAACTCTCAGAAAAGGTTATTTTTACCCAAGTAAGTTAGTGTTGAAGCAGGGATGATCAGTTTTATTGCCACAAGTGAGGGACAGCAAATGGCCGTTTGGTAATGAGGGATAAGCACAGGGGACTCTTTAAAATGTGAATTATAAAATTTACTTTCAAAAGCATATTCTATTTCATTGAATTTTTCTCTGCAAAATAATTAACTTATAGGCTTCTATTTCTTTTCAGGTCTGTAAACAGCCAGTACTTCAGGAAAGTCATAGGTGGGATGGTTTGGAACCCATCTATGAGGAGATCTTTATCTGTTGAGCATCTGGAGACCAAAAGCCTTCCTTCTCGATCACCTCCTGTTACCCCTAATTGGTAAATCAAGTTTCATCCTTTTCCCTACTTTCCAGCCTCCTACCTTTTCTAATTGTATGTCTTCTAGCAGACTAGATATGTAGTGTCTTCATATATGCTGTTAGTTTGAGAATATTTGTGACAGGAGAAGAGTGGGTGTCATTTGCATGAACTTTATCAAGGATTTTGATACTGTCTGCAAAAACATTATATGCAGTTATGACATTATGCTCTGGATGGATGGACAGCAGCATGGGTTTAAAAAAAAAAAAAAAAAAAAAGATAGATTGGATGACTGCTGGTCTTTGAGAGATATTTGTTAATAAGTTTTACTCTAGCTGGGTAGCAGTAAAAAGCAGAGTACTGCAGGAGTCTATCATGAGACCTGTCCTGCCTAACATCTTTGTGACTTGGAGGAGGCAATGGAGTGCTTGCTCATAAAGTTGGCGGATGACAGCGAACTGAGGGAGGATGAATCAATTAGCTTGGGGGCAGGGCTGCTTCCAAAAGGACCTTGACAGTCTGGAGCAATGGGCCAGTAGGGACCTTATGAAATTAAGTGAAGACAAAGAGACAAAGGCAAAGTCCTGCAAAGGAAGAACCCAGTGCAGCAGTATTATCTGGGCTGCAACTCTACGGAAAAGAATCTGGAAGTTGTGGTAGGCAGAAAGCTGTACGTGAGCCATGTCTGCCCTGGCACCAAAGACCACCAACAGCAAACTGGATGTATTAGCACAAGCACAGATGGTAGATCGAGGGAAGTAAGTATCCCCCTTCTGTTCAACCATTAGACCTCTATCTAAAATGCTTTGTTCAGTTTTGAGTCCACTCAAATACACTGACAAAATGGAGTGAGCTCACCAAGTTAGCCATCAAGATAGGGGGCTGGAGCACTTCTTCTGTGAGGAGAGGCTGAAGCAACTGTATTTCTTTAGCCTGGAAAAGAGGTTTCCCAGATGCCTAGTAACAGCCTGGCAGTACTTAAAAGGAGGCTAGCTGAAGGATGAAGTCAGGTTCTTCGCATTGGTGCATGGTAGGAGTACAAGGTAACAGATGCACATTGAAACAAGAGAGGCTCAAACTGGAATTAAGGAAAAACTCCTTCACCACAAGGTCAATTGAGTACTGGTTCCCTAGAGAAGTTGATCAGTCTACGTCCTTCGCGTTTTTCAAGATCTGACTGGATAAAGCCGTAAGCAGCCTGGTCTGACTTCAGTTGACATTGCTTTGAATAGGAGGTTGGACTAGATGACTTCCATACATCCCTTCCAAACTGAGTTATCCTCAGCCTTCCACTACCTAAAGGGGGCCTATAGGAAAGCTGAAGCAGGACTCTTTATCAGGGAGTGTAGTGATAGGACAAGGGGTAATGGCTTTAAACTAAAAGAAGGTAGATTTAGATTAGATATTAGGAGGATATTCTTTACTCAGAGGGTGATATGAGGCATTGGTGCAGCTTGCCCAGAGGAGCTGTGGATGCCCCATCCCTGGAAACGTTCAAAGCCAGGTTGGATGGGGCTTTGGGCAACCTGATCTAATGGAAGGCCTCCCTGCCCATGACAGGCTGAAACTAGGTCCCATCCAACCCAAGTCATTCTATGAGTCTACAATTATAACTTGAAACAAGTACAGGTAACATTGAGGGATGGGACAGACAATCAGTTCAGTGTGGTATACCTGGAAGNGAAAAGAGGTTTCCCAGATGCCTAGTAACAGCCTGGCAGTACTTAAAAGGAGGCTAGCTGAAGGATGAAGTCAGGTTCTTCGCATTGGTGCATGGTAGGAGTACAAGGTAACAGATGCACATTGAAACAAGAGAGGCTCAAACTGGAATTAAGGAAAAACTCCTTCACCACAAGGTCAATTGAGTACTGGTTCCCTAGAGAAGTTGATCAGTCTACGTCCTTCGCGTTTTTCAAGATCTGACTGGATAAAGCCGTAAGCAGCCTGGTCTGACTTCAGTTGACATTGCTTTGAATAGGAGGTTGGACTAGATGACTTCCATACATCCCTTCCAAACTGAGTTATCCTCAGCCTTCCACTACCTAAAGGGGGCCTATAGGAAAGCTGAAGCAGGACTCTTTATCAGGGAGTGTAGTGATAGGACAAGGGGTAATGGCTTTAAACTAAAAGAAGGTAGATTTAGATTAGATATTAGGAGGATATTCTTTACTCAGAGGGTGATATGAGGCATTGGTGCAGCTTGCCCAGAGGAGCTGTGGATGCCCCATCCCTGGAAACGTTCAAAGCCAGGTTGGATGGGGCTTTGGGCAACCTGATCTAATGGAAGGCCTCCCTGCCCATGACAGGCTGAAACTAGGTCCCATCCAACCCAAGTCATTCTATGAGTCTACAATTATAACTTGAAACAAGTACAGGTAACATTGAGGGATGGGACAGACAATCAGTTCAGTGTGGTATACCTGGAAGTATATGATCACCTAGTGTATCATACCAAATTTTTTAAACTGATTATTTAAGCTGATGTATCTGTTATTTAAAGTGAGACCTGTAAACCAGATATAAAGACTTCAGGACATAGATTGCAGTAGGATAGAAACCATCTTGAAAATATTCTACAAATGATTACAACATACGAACTGGTGTTCATGTTTCTTTTTTTAAGGCGGAGTCCTAGACTACGTCATGAAATTCGTAAAGCACGACACTCATCTGTAGATAACCTTACAAATGAGATTTCTTATATTACTGAGACAGAAGATGTTTTTTATACATATAAGGGCTCTCCAACATCCAAAGACAGTGATTCAGAGTTTTCTCAGAACCGTAGTCCACAGAGGAGGTAAGGACTTCTGCAAAAAATTCATTGCCATTTTGATATTAAAACAAAACAGCTTTAGTATAAAACGGTCATCATAAGTTATAATATTGAGTTTAAACAGTTTTATGTTTGCATAAGCTTTATTTCAACAAAATGCCAAAGTGGAAATGCCATGATACAAAATGACAAGTTAAAAACCAAACCTTCATCGCTAAGCAAAAATTCTCAGCAGTTGAGTTCTCAGTAAAATCAGAGAAGACAAGCCTGTTCATATCTGTAGTATCCCATTTCCATTGCTTCTGCAACCCTTTCCCAGCTGTTATAAACTTTCTCTTTTTTTGAGGGGGGGATCCTTATTGGGCTGTTAAAAAAGTTCATTTATTTTCCACATTATCAGCACCAGCTGAGTTGAGAGACTTACTGCCTTAGATTAAACATGGGAACATAATGATCCTAGTGGTCATTTATCTTTTTCTTTCTCAGAGAAATTGTAGATTGCCACTCTGAAGGACCAACTGTTCTCCCTTGCAGCGGTCTAACCACTGCTATGTTTGCTTCCAGGACTGGAAGCTCTTACCTTTTGTGCACTGGTTATTTGTTTGCTCATATGTTCGTTATATTTAATGTGTGGCTTTCCTTTTACTTACATTTCTTAATGAGTAACTTCATATTAGCACAATATTAGCTTCAGAAATGATAAACGTACCAGATCGTTGGTCAGTCAATTTCAAAAGAAAACAGAGCTACTTTGAAGTTTTGATGGGACAATACTGTGCATTAAAATGCAAGTTCATTTATAACGTTACAAAAGGAAAATGGCTTCTGGTGATCCCTTCTTTGTAACTCAAGACATGATGTATTCTGAGAAGCACAGTAATCACCTGTCTTTTTGATTGCTTGCAGCTACTAGCTGTAGCTTTAAAGCCTGGACTTAAAAGGTTTTCTTCATATTTGAAGACAACTCTACTGTTACTACGTTATAGCAGAGAAGTGTCTATGAAAGAACAGAAAGTTTAACACATTGTATGCATATTTGGAGCTTGTCACTGAGGTGATTGAAAGTATTTTTCTGTTTTTCCTACTGCAAATCAGATGAACCATAGTGCCAGCACTGTTATTAATAGCCGTAGTAACATATGGGATGCCTCAAGTCATTATGAATAGCCACAGATGTGAAGCCATGTCTTTCCTGTGTTTTAACATTTACAGACAAATTATACACTTGCAGAAGTAGTTTCCAAATAAAATTAATGAGAGGTAGACTGTGTGACGAGATGATGAGTCTAGAAGCTGTAGACAGAAAGCAATGTTGCCATGCTGTGTACTGTGACTAGTAGATCTGCCTTCATCATTCTTCTCGTTTTTTCTTTAATTTTACATTTTCTTTTCTTCCCCTGCATTTTTTTCTTCCTGTTTCACCTTTCCTATGCCTACTGAGGATGGAGTGGGAAAGCCTGTTTTTTGTGGTGTTTCAAACAGTGGACATAGAGTGTTCTACATTTGAAAATAACACATTCATTTATTTTCTGAGCACTAAATTGTTCTGCTATATCTGAGTTACATCACTCACTGTAGAGAAGATTATTGTTATTACCTCAGATGAATCTAATTTTCTGTGAGTTATCTCCAAAGTATTCTTTGTTTCTTTGGTATGTTTATAGTATTTGATGCTGTTCAGATAACTGAAAGAATGGTTGCGTAGACCTAGTGTTAAATTCAGTATGTTCAGGAAGGAGAATATAGCATATAGAATCAATGGTTCTTTGTTGTATTGATTGTTAAGACTTTGAAGTAAAATGATCATTAATACTTCAACAATTGAGGTAAAACATAGTAGCCAAATAAAAAAAAAAAAAAATTTCTTCTCTACATTGAAGTTTTCAATAGTTTGTATTGTTCGAGATTCCAGTTTTCACTCTTTTCTGTTCTTCCATTAGTCACTACTTGCTTCTCTCTTTTGTTGAAAGATGTAAAGCAAAATTAGGTTTGAATGTAGACAATTTTTTTTCTCTGAATGCTTTATTGAAATGGAATCTAAGCAGCTAAATCTGCTATGTAAGGAAAAAGTTTATCTTGCCTATCTTCAGTATTAAATATAGACAAACATTTTTTCTGTCCTTTTGCCACACGGATTATTTATTACATAGCAAACAGTTTGTAGTGTACTGATAAATCTTTTAAAGCGAGCTTACCTATTTTTTGTCATACTGGTCTTTAGTAGACTTGAATCAACATGACCAGAACATGCTTTGAAAAAATACTGAAATTGCAAATCCGCTTTTCTTTGCTTGTAGAGGAGGGCCAAGAGTATCTTCTCATAGCGCTGCCAAGATATGCTGTCTCTTTTTCTGCCTAACCTGCAATCTACAGAGGTTATAGATTGATTATAAATGATGACTGTCTTTAGCGTGAGGAAAAATCTGGAACAACTATGGAGGGTTACTAGCAAGTAACTACAAGATGCTGATTTTAAATAGCTGAATTGTTACCTGAATTAGATCTCGAATCTTAATTGTAATCATATGGCTGCTTAATTTTTTTAAATTAAATATGTTTACATCAGTTTCATTCGCTATCTGAAGATCGAGACTGTGAAAGCTGCATTTATCACACAATATAACTCCCTATTTTTAAGGCTACCATGAGCATTTCAGGGATGGGGGGAATGGGAGATGGTTTCTGCTTGTTTCAGTTCAGACTTGGGGTAATGGCTTAAGTCCTTTTCATCAATTCAACATCTACTCCAAGACAGAATTGACTTCAAACTGATCTGTTTGCTTTTTGAGACAAAGGTATAGATAAAACTTGTATGACGAGATTTGTTGTGTATTTAACCTACCAAAGCATGTTTGGAATCTTGAGGGATATTGAATTTGTAGTAGGTAACACTGCTGGTAGAGTGCATACACATGCTCCAGTTGCCCTATAAACCTTTTCTCCGCCTGACAATACCAAGTGTAAGTATTTTCTTAATCAATTTTCTTCCATGCTGTGTTAAATCATTTAAGGGAATCAGTCATTCTGTGTTTTTTCTAGAAACTAATACACAATTTAGACACAATAATTTTACACAAATTATGAGGAACAATTCTTGATTCACAGACTTAAAACGTGAATTATTAATATTATCTTTCATTTCTTCTTTCACATCTTTAAATATATTGTACTATATCAACATGTCAACACCTAGAACTGTTTCCTGTTAAATCATAGAATGGTTTGGGTTGGAAGGGACCTTAGAGATCATCTTGTTCCAACTCCCCTGCCATGGGCAAAGACACCTCCCACTAGACCAGGTTGCCCAAAGCCCCATCCAGCCTGGCCTTGAATGCTTCCAGGGAGGGGGCAACAATGACTTCTCTGGGCAACCTGTTCCAGTGTCTCACCACTCTCACAGTGAAGAATTTCTTCCTTATATCTAGTCTAAATCTATCCTTTTCAGTTTGTAGCCANGAGTTTCTTGTCAACACACACCCCCAAATCCTTCTCCTCAGGGCTACTCTCAAGCCATTCTCCGCCCAGCCTGTGTTTGTGCTTGGGATTGCCCTGACTCAGGTGCAGGACCTTGCACTTGGCTTTGTTGAACTTGATGAGGTTGGCATGGGCCCACCTCCCAAGCCTGTCCAGGTCTCTCTGGATGGCGTTCCTTCCCTCTAGCATGTCGACTGCACCACGCAGCTTGGTGTTATCTGAAAACTTGCTTAGGGTGCACTTGATCCCAGTGTCCATGTCACTAACAAAGATGTTGAACTGTACCAGTTCCAGTTCCTCTTTCTTTATCCACTGATGCTGTGACTCTGTCGTAAAAGGCCACTAGGTTTGTCAGGCACAATTTGCCCTTGGTGAAGTCGTGCTGGTTTCCACCAGTCACCTTATCTTGATTTTCCATGTGCCTAAGTAGAGCCTTCAGGAGGAAGGCTTCATGATCTAGCCAGACACGGAGGTGAGACTGACCAGCCTGTAGTGTCCTGGATCCTCTTTTTTTCCCTTCTTGAAAATGAGAATTATGTTTTCCCCTTTCCAGTCAGGGGGAACTTCACCAGATTGCCATGACATTTCAAATATGATGGATAGTGTCTTGGCAAATACTTCAAATAACCATGCTGGAGATGAGGACAAGAATATTTTGTCATGTATAATGTTCTTTCTCTGAAGAAGACAGTGATTGTTTTAAAATGTACTTTGAGTGAATGTGTTGCCTTCTAAATAAAATGTATAAAGTATATCCTACAGGCAGTGGCTGAAAAAAAAAGAAAATTAAAAATTAGAACAAACAATGTACAAAGGCAAACTACAGAAAACCAGGGAAAGCTCCCTGTTGGTGTAGCTAGACTTTCATGTTGGTGTAGCTCCTTTCATGTTGGTGTAGCTAGAGTGCTCCTGATACTCTTATTATCTAAGGTCTATTGCATTCAAGTACAATTTGAGGCACAGTCATAGTCAAAAGAAGCAATTTTTCTCACTCAGATTAGAATCTGCAGAAAATATTGGAGCTATTACATATGTATTATGGACAAAAAATTGTTCAAATTCCAAATTAATGTATATTAAATAAGCTTGATTCACAGAAAGTGAATAGTTTGGATTACCTAAGCCAAGCCATCTCAAATCAGTGGCATGCAAAACCTGTCACTAAAGACAGTGCTGAAGAGGGCTTCAAGGGGGTTTTGTTCAGTCCAGGCTGTCCCAGCCTTTGTGAAGAAACCTTCTCTGTCAGTTCTTTCTCCTCTTGCTTTCTGTGCTGTCTGTCTCATCTGACTACTGCTGATGAAAAGTTAACACTAAAACACACATGGAGTCCGTACTGAGACTTACCAAGTCTAATAGGTTGCTTTGTGTGTTGCTATTATTATTACAATTCATTATTGCTGTGCCTCACCAGTTCAGACCAGTTCAGAACAGGTAATCTCGTCTATCACCTGACTCTATGTTGTACTATTTCACAATGTATTGATCCTATGCCTGCATACATATGCACATACTGCTACAACTGTTTTGTTTTTAAAATAATTTCAAGAATAATAGTAAGATAAAACATGTTATTTAGTAGGGATGCTTGTTAGGTAGCTGTTTCTCAGTTAAAATTGGCTTTCCCTAGTCTTGACATCAGCTTCCCTGAGGGTATTTTGCTTTTGTTGAGAGATTGGCGTTTTCTTCATTGGAGCACTGCTGCTACTGACTTACTGCACTTCTCATTTTAAGCATTATAAAAAATTTATTTTTGCTCTATTAGGTTACATATCATATTTTCAGATGCTCTTAAACATTGAGGTAGACTTTAAGGATGAGTTACAAATGTGAAAGTGTATGGCTTTCCTTTAATATAGAAAATATATCTTATTATATGGAATTATTATTTCTAAAGTCATGTCTGCTGAAAAGCTGCCTTAGTTTGTGTTTTTTTTCAAAGCTGTTTGTGTCATACCGACAGGCTACCTGGCAACAAACCATCCTGACCATCTGCTATCCTGATAGGTAGGGTTGTGAAATGGAGAAGCTTGCCTTTGAGAAAAATGTTTCAATATAACAGATTTAAATCACGGCCAGTTATTTCTAAAGGCAGGCTGATGGAGTTGTGCAGGGAATTATTTTCAATTACTATTTTTTGTTTGTTTGTTTGTTTTTTGTTTTTTGTTTTAACCTGCTGTGGTACCTGAACATTATCATTGTTGCAGTCTTTCTTGATAAGGATACACCTGAAGTTTCCAAATTTGGAAACATATCAGATTTGGTATAGAAGAACAAATTATTACTGATCCATCTTTCCGTGGCATTACCTCAATCTCTATGCTACAGTGTCGTTTGAGGACAAAAGGATACAGTAAAAATTAAGTAGTCCTATTGAAGTATGTGACACTGTTTTAAGGCCAGGTTGGGATAGTCCAAGATATCTTTGGTTTAATTAGTAACCTTCAAATCTAAGTTGTATTTAACTGGAGCAGTAAGCTGATTACATTTTGGAATCATGTAATCTAAAATACCTAATGATGTATAAGATATTAATTTTCATCTTGTCACAGCATTGTCCATCTCAAGAGCAAGATCTGTTTCTCAGTTGACATCTATTTAAAAAAAAAAACAACGTAGCTGATAAATAAGGAACGTCAACTGAATGCATAGCACACTCATTAGTTCATGTGTAAGATCCTTGACAGCTGGTTTGAAAACCCTTTACCTTCTATTAAGAGAAAATAAAAATGACTAAAATGTCTTTGCTCATGTTCTGTAGATTCAAATGTTTCAGTAATGCACATTTTAAACACTCGATGAACTTAAAATCATAATATTCAAAGGGCTTCCATAGAAACCATAAAGGCATGTAAATGAGTAGTAGTATTTTAAGGAGCTTTGAAATTCATTTTTCCATGTATATTCTTTTCTGTTTTTTCCCTTATACCCCCTCCTCTCACCCACAACAATATTTCATTGGAAATTTTGGTTCCTTAGATGCGACAGCAATGTTCACACTTGACAGTGAAATGAAAAATGAAAGAAAATGAATGCATGAATGAGAGGAAATAAAGAAAAAAACACAATGGTGAAAGCAGCTGCCCTGTTTGTTCTTAACCTCAGAGGATCCAGTTGTGGGAAGCTGCATGTTTTTTAGCCAATGACTATGAAATAGGAAGAGTATCCTCCACTCATTCCCTGGTAGCGTATTTAAGTTTTTAATCCAGCTCTGTGGGAAGACGCTGTTGCTACAAACACCCATGCTTCCCCCTTACCTGAATGTTGTTTCATTAAAGTAAGCTGGTGTTTCTTTTGGAGATGGCAAGGCTCTAGAAGTGAAAGGTTACTGAAACAAATGAGTTTTCCTATAGCTCAGGATAGTCTTATTCATGTTAACCTGTGTAAGACCAATTTCTCCTTTATGTGAGGAGCAGAGTTTCTTTGACCTTGTAAATTCAGTTTTAAACCTGGCTTATGCTTTTTTAATGTATGTATACCCCTTACTATAGGTGTAAATATAAAATGTAAATACAGTCACATGCTCTTTTAAAGGTTTTCATGTTTTTGAATACGTCTGAGTGTTTGTTAATAAGAATTTATAAATTCAGCCACATATATAAGGTGCTAGCCTAAGGGAAAAGATACTGAGTTACTGACTTGAAAAAGTGTTCCTGTAAAGCTGTGTGGAGAGTCTTGTTAGTGAAACTGTTCATTTTCTCTTATTCCTTGTGTAATGAAATAAACCAGGAGTTTGGTCTGTTTATTTTGTAACAGCAGACTGCATAGGAACAAGTGATTCAGTTCTTTAGAACTGAATTAGAGAATTTAGAATTTAGTTCTCTGTGGCTTAACAGAAAAGATTAGCTGCAAAAGTCTATTTAATCTGTACTTCAGAAAGAAGATTGTTGTAAAATACATTTCTAAGAGATGAGGTACAGTATCAGTCAGTAAGGGAAACTGACAGATGAGTCCATCTAGATCATGTACTTATATTTAAAGGCTTACTGTTGATTAATCAGGAAGATAAATCTGGCTGATTATTCACAGATATGCTATCATGAGCATATGATGTATGAGAGGAGGCAGAAGGCTGGAGCAGGGGAATCGGTCATGTTTTCGCCTTAGGCTGCCAAAAGAAGGTTATCAAGAATATGGAGTCAGAGTCTTCTTGGAGGCGTGCAACAAAAACATGTGAGGTGATGAACCCAAGTTACAGCAAGGGAAATGCTGAAAAGACACAAGGAAAATAAAATTCACAAGTCCTCAAACATATTGACAGAAAGGCTGAGATTTTTCTATCCTTGGAGAAATTAAAAGCTCAACAAGACAAAGACCTGAGCATCCTTACCTAACTTTGAAGTTGGCCAGTCTTTGAATGAGAGCATGGTTTTGATGTTCTCCCAAGCTCCCTTTCAACCTAAATTACTTCAATTCTGTGATTTTACTTGTTATAAATGCAACATGTTCCTACATAAGTTTTTCCTTTGTTAAACATGCTTGCCAAAGCTATAAACCTCTTTAACTTATATTCTAAAACTATCCTTTGTTGGTGATATAGATGGCATAATGTATGCAGTCCCAGAGTTAGAAGGGAAGGAAATAAATGGGTGAACTAGTATACAAAAGGAAATTCACTGTCATTATGCTATGAATTTCTGGAAGTGCATAGACGTTCCTAATGTAAGTGTGATGTATCATCTGACGAAGGTATTGCATTGAAAATAGATTTCCTGAACTTAGGCTGCATTTGTTCAATTCTTTCAGTTTGCTGTTTTGATAGACAATAAACTGTAACTCCATAGTGAGAGCTGGTAAACTTACTATAGAAACACATTGTTATTTTAACTTAGATACAATTATTTTTGTATACAACATTTTTAAAGCACTACTATTGATGAAAATACCTTTCACATGCATCCAGCTAAGTTCCATTAACTACTATTTTGATATAAAATTGGAAATAATTTTAAGGAACTTAATTTAAAATACTTAATTAAGGACTACTCCTCAGTCCTTAATCACATACAAATGTGTTTAATTCCTTGTTTTACAAAATCTCCTGCATTTCACAAGTCTATTGTCTTTGTTCATGTCTTTCTCAAGGAAGGTGCCTTTCCAGTAGTAGGCAGTAGATCTCAGAACATTTCAGTTTCACTTCTCTTAACCTTGTCATTCCATCACATACCATTTGCATCCTTCTCATCAGCTCAATTGCACTTAAACTTTCTGAAACTTTTCTATAGTCTTTTTGTGATATATATATATTATGTTTTATTTAGTTCATATTCAGATAAACCTACCATTAAAATGGTCTTCCTGGACCCTCACTTGGGATTGCTGTACCATATATTAATGAGCAAACTACAAAACATAAACATCCTTTCTCTGTCCTCCCTCTGTTCCATTTCTACACCTTTGTCAAAGGAAGTTCGCAAAAGGCACTTGTCATAGAATCATAGAATGGTTCAGGTTGGAAGGGACCTTAGAGATCATCTTGTTCCAACCCCCCTGCCATGGGCAAGGACACCTCCCGCTAGACCAGGTTACTTAAAGCCCCATCCAGCCTGCCTTTGAATACTTCCAGGGAGGGGGCATCCATGACTTCTCTGGGCAACCTGTTCCAGTATCTCACCACCCTCACAGTGAAGAATTTCTTCCTTATATCTAGTCTAAATCTACCCTCTTCCAGTTTATAACCATTACCCCTTGTCCGGTCATGATCTATCCTTGTAAAAAGCCCCTCCCCAGCTTTCCTGTAGGCCCCCTTCGGGTACTGGAAAGCTGCTATCAGGTCCCCCCTCAGCCTTCTCTTCTCCAGGCTGAAGAGTCCTAACTCTCTCAGCCTGTCCTCATAGGGGAGGTGCTCCAGCCCTCTGATCATCCTCGTGGCCCTCCTCTGGACCCGCTCCAACAGCTCCACATCCTTCTTGTGTTGGGAGCCCCAGAACTGGACACAATACTCCAGGTGAGGTCACACGAGAGCAGAGTAGAGGGGCAGAATCACCTCCCTCGACCTGCTGGCCACGCTTCTCTTGATGCAGCCCAGGATGCGGTTGGCCTTCTGGGCTGCAAGCGCACACTGCCGGCTCATGTTGAGTTTCTCATCAACACACACCCCCAAGTCCCTCTCCTCAGGGCTACTCTCAAGCCATTCTCCGCCCAGCCTGTATGTGTACTTGGGATTGCCCCGACCCAGGTGCAGGACCTTGCACTTGGCTTTGTTGAACTTCATGAGGTTGGCATGGGCCCACCTCTCAAGCCTGTCCAGGTCCCTCTGGATGGCATCCCTTCCCTCTGGCGTGTCGACTGCACCACACAGCTTGGCATCATCTGCAAACTTGCTGAGGGTGCATTCGATCCCACTGTCCATGTCACCGACAAAGATGTTAAACAGCACTGGTCCCAGTACCGATCCCTGAGGAACACCACTCGTCACTGGTCTCCATTCAGACACTGAGCCATTGACCGCCACTCTCTGAGTGCGGCCATCCAGCCAGTTCCTTATCCAGCGAGTGGTTCGTCCATCAAACCCATATTTATCCAGTTTATCAACCAGGATGTCGTGGGGGACAGTGTCAAATGCCTTGCACAAATCCAGGTAGATGACGTCGGTTGCTCTCCCTTTATCCACTGATGCTGTGACTCCATCATAGAAGGCCACTAGGTTTGTCAGGCACGATTTGCCCTTGGTGAAGCCATGTTGGTTGCCACCAATCACCTCATCTCGATTTTCCATGTGCCTTAGTAGAGCCTTCAGGAGGATCTGCTCCATGATCTTGCCAGGCACAGAGGTGAGACTGACCGGCCTGTAGTTTCCAGGATCTTCTTTTTTCCCCTTCTTGAAAATGGGAGTTATGTTCCTCCTTTTCCAGTCAAGATAAAACACGTGTAATCTGTAGCCCAAGCTACTGTGAAATAAAGATGAAACATCTCGTAAAGAAACATAGGAATGCTGCAACTTTAGAAGTCATGGCCTTAAGTTGTTAATATGTACCTTGTCCAACCCCTATGAGCCTGTGATTTTGAGTCCACCCCATGAGTTTCAAATTAGGAATTCAAGATGATTACTAATGAACTTGTATGAATTTTACTGTGCTCTTCCACTCAAATATCATGAAAAGAGTACAGGTATATATCTTGCTTATGTATAAACCTCTTTAAATATGCATCTTTATTAAAATGCACTACATTTTTTGCTTGTGAATTAAAAAAAAAAAAAAAAAAGTCACTTCCAAAAAGAGAGCCACAAAACTGAAATGCAAGTCTGTGATGTCAAATTTTGCTGCAAATAGAGCAGTTGCAAATTATTAGAATACATTAAACTATCTGGAGTATGGTCAGTAAAGGAACTGCAGAGGAACATAAGGAATCCTTTCATGGTTAATGGCAGCAGCTTATCGACGTGGATGCTTGGGACTTACAGAAAATCACTGACAAACTTGTGCATCTCATGAAAACCACAAGTTTTTCTGTAATAGTACTCAAGTATGTAGCAGAAAAAATCTATATGGCTTTCTTTCACTGTCTTTGTGTTCACAGAATTGCTGAATGTTAACTGTGCAAGTCATTTTGTATATGAGTTTCTCTAAAAGTCAGCAAAAAATGGTGCTGTAAATATCTGCCTTTTAATTGATTTATGAATAACAATCCCAGTTTAAATGGTGATTTCTCAGAAAAGAGGTGATAATGGAAATACTGGCACATTCAGTCTCCCCAGCCCTGCAGGTGTTAGAAAAAAGAAGCTTCAATAACTTAAAGAACACTGCAAGGGCAAAACCTACAGATGTTTCCTTCAGTTGTTTGTAGAGAGGGAGTTTGCTGCAGTTCTATTGTTTCAGTTGTTCCTTTTCTCTTGGGGTTTTACTCTACCTTATCATCATCAGTTCTCAGAATAGCAAATTCTCTGGTAAGGCACACATATGAGAAGGAGGGGTCTTTCCTTGAGACTTGACAGAAAAGGAGAGTTAGATTTTCACAGTAAAGAGTTGCATTGTAAAGATCATCACTGACAGAGCAATCTATAGTGAGTGGAAGATTGAAGTGGCATCTTTTCAAATATATATTGGAGTAAGGAAGAGAAATTAACTGCAGTTTTCAAGTGTCTGCATGTTTGCATGCTGAGCCAATGGAAAGTTTAATCTCCTTGCGAGGAAGGTCTCTTTTTCTTGATGAAAAAGTCGATTGGTTGGTCTGGTGAGTGTTCTCTTTTACTGACTTAAAAGATAGTGCTTATTGTTTGTTGTGAACTAAGAAAGATATCGTAGTAAAATGTAGAATGCAGTATAGCCAGAAAACATGATCTTCGTATTCCTATTCAAAGTACTTCATCACATCAGTGAATAAGTATGTGTCAGAAGTAATATTTCATTGAGTTGTGGAGATTAAAATTCTTCAGCTACAGCATGCTGTGCTGCTAAGGACTTCATGAAGACACAGCTCCCTTGTCACTAATGAATTCTGTAGGGGTTGAATCTGGTCATTTTCTAGGTAACCTTTTTATACTTGAAAAGGTTACAGAATGATTCAGTAACTCCTTCAGACTGATGCATCTGAATTCAAGTGCAATAATTCAACAGATAAACCTTCAGCAAATATTACTAAGAATTTATATCCCATGTATAAGTCTTCAGATATGCTATTGAGATGACTGAGAATTAACTCTGTGCTTATACACAGTATATGAATGCAAGTGTAAGCTGTTTTTTCTGTCTCAAATGACCTCATTGTCTTGAGGTGGGGAGAAGAGAGATTATATTAAAATACAGACATCACGTCTAGTTTCACCTAGTGCATTGTTTTCAGTGGGAGCATTCAAAAGGGTTAGCTTATGACAACTTGATTTCTGCACAGAATTTAGAAATAGAGCTGTACATTTCTACAGTGGCAGAAAAATGTACAGCTTCATTGTTCTTTCCCTCAGAAGGGAATCGATTAGCTTAAACTAAAATAAAATGCTTATGTCGTTGCCTCTCTTCCCACGTCAGGAAGTCTGGACAACTACACTCAAATCTAATGTAGGAGTGGAGTTTTCAAAGATGGGTTTTTTTGGTTTTAACAACCTTAGTGAAAATCAATGACTAGGCAGAAAAAATCTTAAATTAACCTTCTCTCACTGAGTAATTCCAGTATGAGCTCAACAGTTGTCTGTACCGCTTAGACTGGCTGCTCAGGCAGAATGGGTGTGCACAGTGTGCCAAAGGATCTTTTGCACTGCTGGCAATTAGGGAGTAGGAGTACTGTGAGGACTGCAGACAAGGAGAACTGAAGGTACCTGTGGGAGAATGGGGGTAACTGTTGCTGGGATCACAAGGAGGGGCATGGCTGCAGTAAAGATGAACTGTAGTGTTCAAAAAAAGTATGCACAATCAAATTTCCACAAATTCTTATGGAATCAAGCTTCACCACCTCTGCCTCTCAAGGAGGCATTTGTTTATATCATAGAGTACATTCAAGGAAACTGAACTGGAATGATACTTACTTTTTTACTTTAGTTGTGATGGAACACAGTACTTGATTCACAGTCAAACTAACAGTAGTATGAACCCATTATTTTGCATTCTTACAGCTAATTTGTGTCTTCATTGCTGGGAAATTATTGTGATGAAATGTTTAAAGGGAAAACAGTAATGGACAGTATTTAGGTCTTGTCCTTTGAGTAAAAAAAAAAAAATGCTTTAAAGGTTGTTGGCTGTCTGAATAGAGTAACAGAAGGAGTGTGACGGTTTTGAGAGAGCAAATTACCGAAAAAACATGCCATAATGTGCGTAGCTAGGTTAATAAATTCAGGAGAAATCATTGAAGAAGAAATACAAGCTTGAGGGAAGCCATTGCTTTGCTTTGCATGAAGGGCAGCAGTATATTAATGTACAGTTTTTATCAAGTAAGTAAACTGTATCATGACACAGCTTGCTGTCAGGTAAATGCTGTGCTACCTAGACAGTCTGGTCTCCAGCTGTGATCCCTTTCTGGAATGGAGACATCCAACAGAGTAGTTTTGTTGAAGGGCTGCTGTCCCAGGAGTGTACCTGAGGCTAAGGCCTTGCTCAGAGCAGCAAAGTCTTCTCACTTGCTGAAGTGCTTACAATAATGGGATGGGGGCAGACATGGGAGAGAAGTAACTGGATTCCAATGGGACTGGGCAGTCAGTAGTAAGCAGAGAAGCCTCTGACTTAATTTGTCTCTTTCATCTGCACAACCTTGAAGGAAATTCTGGAAATTCTGCGTATGTTCTAGAAAACTAGGACTACTACATGATATGATTATCAGTTGCTTCTGTTTTCAGCTTCTACATGGTATATCCATTTTTCATTTACGTATGGCTGAATAAGCCACAGCATCAACCCCAGAAGTCCCAGAACTGACAACTGTTGGTGACCATGTGTCTTCTCACAAAGCATCGCTAAATGTTTGCCTGATTTCTCAGTGCTTTTTTCCTAAGCATCAGTTAGCCACTTCTGAAAATAGAATACTGGGTTAGGTAACCAGTCTGGCTTTTTTATTTCCCTCCCAATTTAGGCTGTAGTTTATTCTAGGACAGTAAGTTTTACAATTACATGGATTCCTTCACTCCTAGATGATAATGAGCAGAGAGGAGAGTATCCATGTCAGATGCTGTGTGTGGACATTATTTTGTTAATGCTTTTATAATCAGCCTAGCTGCTCTGTAAAGAACCCTAATTAACTGCCCTTCTTTTCTGTACTTTTCTGTCCTCGCCTGTGTAGCCACTTCTGCTTTAGTTATGCTTTGTGTTAAAATTCTGTCAGCATCTGTTCTGCTCTTACATTGTAAGTAATGCTTCTGAAGCAACCTATGCTAATTTCTCATTACCTACGTGTGAAGAATTACTATCTGTGACATCTTTAGTCATTGTGATCCACATCTAAAACTTTCTCAAATGATGTAGCGTATCCTGTTAAATAATTGCCTCTGTAAACTCTGGCATAGTTTTAGCTGCAGTAGCAGATGTGTGTTGTTGGTCATTGGGCTTGTGCCAGAAGTGGAAGTGAGTAATTAGAGCTGCCCAGTGATGTTTTTGTTGAGTGTTTCACAAATTCCGTAATTGACTGATTTAGACTCTCTCTGCACAGGGCTAAGTATTTTTTAATTTACTGTCCACACACCTTTTGGCTTCTACACAGGCATTTTTTTTTAATTAGAGCTTAGTTCCTGTTTTCTTGAAGAACTAACTTATGTTCATTTACTGATTTTTAACAGGTCATCTGAACAAGAATCACCAAAGTGAGTTGTCTTTAAACTTTCCACTGTGGACTCTTTAGCTTTAAGATATTAATAAAACAAATTACTTTGAAAAACCAATTCAATTTCTGGGCTTGTATGATTAGAAGGCGGAAATAGTTGTGTAAACCAATGAAGATTGTAATTTTTTTTCTTTTAATTAAGTTTTTGAATCAGGATGCGGGTATTCTGAAATTGTAACAAGCCTCTGATCATTGTAAACAAAACTAAACAAAACCTTGTATTTTTAAACTGTTTGAACTGTTTGATTACTTTTGTAAAAATTTAATTCTGCTAAAATCCACTGGCAATTTTATCTGATAATTCTTTCTGTAGTGTGAGAAGGCACTAACTGAAGTAACTTGTCATATTCTTCTAGTGTTAAATTTTTCTACACTGGAAAATCATTAAGAACTAAACTCTTAAATTGCAAGTGAAATTTTGTTTTTTAAATTAACTATATTCTGAAAAATGTATTATGATGTGCTTACATATGCGTTGTTCCTGCTTGCTTAATGTTGATCTCACAGGAATTATGAAAACCACTTGGAAGCTGCCAGATAAAACAAAAATTTTGATAGTATAATTCCTTTTTTTTTTTTTTTTAAGTGTCGTTATTATTTGCTAAAATATTTGGAAGTTATTGAAAAAGCCAAGTGAATAATATCTCCCAAAAATGTTTTCCATGGTAACTGAAAGTCTTGCAAATGTTGCAGAAAGCATTTCATTCACATTGCCAAGTACATGTAATAAAACTGAACATCAGAAATATTAAGGCAAAAATGAGTTGGCCTGATGACGTCTTTCAACATGTTTCTTGGTTGCAGTCAGATTTCTACAAACATAAAAATGTGATTGCATTGTTAATGTTTGCTTCAGTTCAAGTCCTGTATGTTAAAATCCTGTTACATTCCTCTATAGTGTAGTTTTACTTCTTCACTGGTAGCTAGCAGTGGCCCCTGGGCACAGTTCAGAAAAGCTCACGTATACCGTTAGACTAGTACCAAAGCAGAGACGAATGTTTGAATTTACAAATTTTAGTGCTGGGGTTTACTTCTGCTGCTTCCACCATGTGAGAATTTGATGTTGCTTTTAGGAATGGTGAGCTAGATAATAAATTGCATACACTCTGTAAAAAACAACTTACAGCATGTGTACTTGCAAGGATCAAATATAATTTGTTGAAGTGCGGTGTTGTCAGTATAGCAGTGCAGAGTGTTGTTGCAAAATGTGCTGCCCCGATGATGAAAGGTCTGTCTACAGCAGGGTGATATGGGTGGATAGGATTGGCAACTGAAGTACCTTTCCCCTGGGGCTCTGCTCTGATTTCCTCCTTCATTACTGTGATTTCAGGTACCACTTCAGCAGTGCCTTTCACTGTTGACCTCCAAGTATTTTGCCGGAAATGTTTTTCTTACTCTAGTTTTATTCTGTCCATTCCTCTAGGTCTCCAATGATCAAATGAAATGCTTAGGCCATACTTCAGTTACTTTGCATGACAAGAAGTGCTGCATGATCTCAGATTAGCTTGTTCTTGTAACTGAGCAGTGTATTTGCACATTTTACTCTGTTCAATGTAAAAATCTGGGTAACAATACATTTCTAATATTCTGTTTATTTTTCAAATGCAGGAACGTATTGGGAAATAGTCCAACTCGGAATTCTCTGACTCATACCTCACCTAAAGCCTTGACTCAGTCTCCCAATGGAGTTGGTAACATTTCCGGCTCTTACCCGCTGGAAGGTGTGGATAAACACTTCCTAGAAACATGTGACAACGTTACAAAAAGTAGCTCAACAGAAGATTCCAATCAGTACTACTGTGATAAGGTATGTTCAGTTGCATTCTTATCAAGTCAAAACTGGTACCAAATGCAGCTTTGAACTGTAGATTAAGAACCCACAAAAACTGTGATTATATTCTGGGACGAGCATGTTTTGTGCAGTAATGGGAATAAAGCTTGTTGTCTTATTTGGGTTTCTCCAAGGCCCTGTATGCAGTATGGTAGGCAAGCCTACCATGTGCATCGATTTCCCATGGTGTCCAGGTTTCCAGCAGCATCTGCAGAAAGTTCTTAATGGATTGGGAATACTTGCATGGCTATGTCTCATTTGCTTCAGGAAAAGATCAGATAACTCAAGCTGCTGTATGTCTCCACAGCAGGCACAATTCCCATCTGGGATAGCTAAAAATCATACTTCGAATTCTGAGCTGGCTAGAGAGCAGTTGCTCCATGCTAGCTTTATGGTGGCAGATCACTCCTCACCTTTTCTCCAGCCTGTTCCAGAGCTGTGCTGAACAGCTTCCTAACCTGCTTCCACTAGCTGCAGCCAAGTTATAGTCATTCTGGCTTATGTATTTCCTGCGAAAGTTATCAGTGCACCCTTATAGAGAAGAAGGGTTGAGGAGAAAGTAATCACTTTGTAATCCTTAGAATAAAAGTGTTTCAAGTGTGTTATGCCTAATTTTTTTTGTCACCTTTATCTATGAAAACACATTGAAAATTGTAATAAGTATTAATTAAAAAACCTAAGAATAACAGTGTTCGGACACAAAAAGTATAGAACACATTTGCCAATATACATGTTGCAATTTTTACAATTAAGACTAAAAATTCAGTGTATTCTTTAACCTTAGCTTTTTCCTTTTTTTAACATGGGTTTACATAGAGTATTATTGTACAGCATGTCTAAATGTGGATACAGCATATTTTAATTTGCTGCTGTTTAGTTTCAAAGCATAGAAAAGTTTGGTTTTGTTTTTTCTGTGTATTGCAGAATGAAGTAATTGAGGGAGATTTACTTTTGGTGCGTATCACACCAGATGAAGATGGGAAGTTTGGATTTAATCTGAAGGTAAACCAGTATTCTTTGGTTATCTTTAAAGAATTTATATAGATACCGTGATTTGATGTTTTGATTATTTTTCATTTTTAATGTAAAATTTTGAAGAAAGCAGTATATTACACAGGAATTTCTTATGGACTCCAAAGATTTCAGAAGTGGCATCCTAATTCTTAAATGGTAAAATAACATTTATGAAGATAAGCCTTTACTAGTTCTGTATTCTTTAGTTAAATATACTATGGACCTGACACATTTCTAAAGTAAAATGCCTATTTTGCCACAAAAATATGAACTTGGAAGCCTAATTTAAGGTATTCATTTCTGGAGAAAGGATTGCCTCTGTATTATAAAAAGAAATATTTTGTGCTGTCTTGTTGATTGTATCAGATTAAAAAATCATATTGGAGAGGTGAAAATTTATTAAGAAAATGGAAACAAGTACTGATTCCTCTGTAAATCTAATCACTTCACCAAAATTCCATTTAAATAGATAAAATAGTGTAAAGTAGCCATACTATCAGAATCAGGCTCGTGCTTGGTCATTTTGTCATGCTATTTATTGGTGGAGCAATGATAGAGCTTTATGTAAAGAGAATAAGGGAGCGCAGTTATTTGGAACTTTGATCCTGTCCAATGTCTTGCAGAATCATCACAATATCTAAGAGTACTGTCCACCTTGTGAGTTCAAATATTGAATTAGGCTTGCTCAAAGGGTAGAATTCAAATAATGCTGCATTTGATCATCTTATTGCCTGTTTAAAATGTAAGGGCAAGAAAAGCCACTGAGTTTAGTTTATTGGAAAAAGGACACACTCATCCTAACATTTGCTCATATTGTTCAATCTTACTGAACTATAGTGACAGAGAGAAAACTTTATATGAAAACAAAAGCAGGTGATTGTTTATTTAAAATGTTTATTATAATGATGTATTTATGGTCATTATTTACTTGACGTTCCTCTAGGGTGGTATAGATCAAAAAATGCCATTAGTGGTATCAAGAATAACTCCAGGATCACCTGTAAGTAAATGCTTACCATTTTTAATCTTTCCTTCATTGCTTCCTCCACCACTCTCATAAGTCTTTACTCGTAGGAATTTGGAAATGCATAGCCAGTGTGAAATAGTACCTGAGCTGTTCTCTTTAGAAATAGATTTGACCAGTGACTTTTTTTGAAACGTGTGAAAAGAATGAGAATTGTCAGCCAAACAAGAGACCACTAGAAAGCATGTTTGTTTTCCCCTGTCATCTCAAAAACTGCATCTTGAAACTGCTAAAAAAATGGAAAATGATTGAAGATGCGGAACAGAAGTGAGTAGTCTGGGCCTCTGCAGCCTAGAAAAAAGAAACAATTTAAAGGAGATACAGCACAGTTCTGCAAGATTTGGAGCACTGTGAAATGGGTAGGAGGGGATTCCATTTAAAAAGGAGTAAGTGCTATCAAGTTAGCGAAAGTCAGGTTGAAAATGATTGAAAAGTAATAGTTCTTTGTGCATAAGACAGACCTGTGAAATTCCTTGACAAAGGATGCTGTGGTTAAAATAATTTTGTGAAGTGTCAGAAGAGAATAAATAGTTGAGAGAGAAACCTGCTAACAGTTACTGAATAGACAGATTACAACAATCTCCTTAGAGCTGAAAGTACTTACAGGATGGAAGAGCACTCAGGACAGGGCTTTGGGAGTGGGGAGTGGAATATATTTGCACTGGTCCTATTTTGCCATGCATTTTTACCTATGAAAATATTTCTGGACTAGGTGGAACATTCATCAGAACCAGTATAGTCATTTCGTTCTTGTGTTGAATTGTGAACTAGTAATAGTGATACAACAATTTGGTAACTTTTTTCAAAATAATTGCTATGTGAGTTAGTGAGGACATGCTGTCTTCTCTCAAGTTTCTTTCTCTCTCTTTCTTCCGAAGTTTATTTCTCAACTATCCTAAGATAATCTTACTGCTAACTTGGTAGGAGATCTTTCAATCTTTTTTTTAACCTTAAAAGTCTGAAGAATTTTGAATATTATAGACTCTTTAAATTTGATAAACACTCACAGGGCTGGTATCTGAGCGTCATGGTATAAATCAAGCTGAAACAGATTGTCTGAGAACTTGTATTTTGTCCCGTTTTAAATTTATGGCTTGACATATGCATTGCACAGTGCTCAGGTATGAACTACAATAATTATGTGGATAAAAGAGTAGTAGGAAATTATCATTATAACTTAAATCCACAAGCAAAAATAAAACAGACCTTAAAGATTTGCAAACCTAGCAAACTTCATAAAGTTGATTTGAGATAGCAAAGTGATACTACAGGAGGGCTCATTCTACAGTTGGAGAAGAAACGATGGTTTTCCTGAGGCAGTGATTTCCTTTGGCAGATTCAAATCCTCTTCTGGGAACTCTGGAAGTTCTGATCTGTTTTGATTTTTGCTAATTGGAAAAAGACTGGACTTTTGCATACTTCATTTAAATGTCCCCAGTTAGTAGGCATAGGCATAGACACAAGTGACCAATTAGCTCCCAAGATGAAAAAAAAAATACCAAATGAGCAAATTGTCAAGTGTCAGGGGAATAAATTGGAAACCATAATCCAATGCAGTATACTCAGCAACAGTGCTAGAGAAATGACATCATGTTACGGTAAGAGGAAAAGTACTTCTTTCTAGAGCATAACAGTATTAACATCGATTCTATTGTTTTCTGTAAACTAAATTTCACTTGCTCTTGACTATTGAATGAAATATAGCTGATATTTGTAAGTATAGGTAATTATATGAAATGCATTCTTGGTTTATTTTAGGTCCATAGAACCAGAACAATGCCATTCCCTTTTCTCCTAAAAGATCTTTGTGGAGGAAGGGAAATAAGTGTACTCACAATGCAGTAGCTCGCTTTGGCATCCTGACGTTTTTTTTCAAATCCCCTTCTACTTTAGCAGAGATCTAGAGTGCTGGGGAGATTTGAAGACGGAGTAGTAAAAGGAGTTGCAGGAGAGCATAAATCTAAAGAACAACCATTAGTGGCATCTGTTTTGGTGTTTTTTTGTTTTTTTTTTGACAAAATTCCTAGACTGTTTTTTTCTTTTTTCCACCAGAAACAGTATTAATGTCTTAAGGTGATAAATAAATTGTTATGGTTGTATTTAGTAAAGCTTCTGGTTGAAAAATAGTATGCGTGCTTCTTGGAACAATAACAAAGTGATTAACATAAAATGAAACATTGGGTGTGTCAATAGGACAGGAAGCCTTTGACATAATTAATTGTCTGAAAAAGTTCAGTATCTGAAAAATCTACAAATTATACTTACATTGAAAGAATTAATTCCCATTTGAGATACATTTTATATGGTCAGATGTATCAAGCAAGAGAGCTGAGGCATTAACGTGTCACATGATTAACACAGTCTCTCTGAGCACAGATATTCATCTTCTCCTGTAATAAAGAATAATAGCCAGCAACCAGCCAAGAAATCTAAATTATAGATAAATATAGGAGCCCAGAAACCATTGCCTCTGTGTTCTCATTGACTTCTTGACACTCCTAGACTGACCTAATATGACCGGTATGACTGATATGAACTTTATATAATTTATCTTTTCAAATATTGCTAACAATAATATTGTAGAGTGATTAAATCAATTTTTCATAGTTGCATTTTTCAATCTTGCCTCCGTAAATTGTACAAAAAATGACAGAGGCTCTTTTGGGGACCCGTGAATAGCTAGTTAAATCAGTGTTGAAGAACTCCATAGCTGTTTCTAATTCCCATTCTTCCTCTATTTGCATGTCTTTTTCATTCATCATTGTCAGTCTTCCCTGTCCTTTTTTATTTTCTTTACTTCTTTATTTAGAAAAAGTTTTGGGAAAGGTGGTTGTTTTGGTTTGTGGATTATTTTTTTTTTGGGGGGGGGGGGGGGGGAGGGGGGGGGGGGAGTTNTGGGGGGGGGGGGGGGTGGAGAGGGGTGTTTGTTTGTTTTTGTTTGTTGTTTGTTTTGTTTTTTCCTGTTGTCTCTGTCATTATCACCTTTCTTTTCTGTCATCTTCTGTTTTTTTACTTGGTAATAATAAACTTAGTTCAGGCAAGCTGTCCGTGTTTCCTGCAAGGCATAACCAGGATCAAAAGGAAAGGACTGATTAGAACATCTTTTTCATGTTCAGTTTTTTTGATAGAGCTAATGACATTAGATGAAAAAAGGTCAGGGAACTTGTGTTAACATGAAGGAAATATGGGGAACAACTATAAATTGAGAATAACAGAGTGTAATGGACTAGGTCTGATTTATAAAAGATTTAAAATAGAGTGTGTATTTAACTATATCGCTGTTGTATAGCTAGGTACTTCCTAGATAAAATAAAAACCAGGATAGCAATGAAAATAAATTAGTTACATAAGTAGACACTCTTCTCAAAGGCTGTAGAATCCTTCACATTCATATTACCAGGATCACAGACTGGCTGAGGTTGGCAGGGACCTCTGAAAAGTTGTCTCATCTGACCCCTCAGCTCAAGCACAGACACCAAGAGCCAGTTGACCAGGGCCATGTCCAATAGAATATCACCAAGGTGGGAGGCTCCACAATCTCTGGCCAGCCTGCTCCAGTTGGTCACCCTCACTAAAAAAAAAAAGAACAAGAACTGTTTGCTGATCTTCAGCTAGAAGTTTTTTGTGTTTCATATTGAAGAGAGCCTGTCTCTGTCCTCTTTGCACCCTCTTTTCAGGTAGTTATATACATGGATAAGATCTCCACTGAGCCTTCTCTTTTCTAGACTAAGCAGTCCCAGATCTTTCAGCCTTTCCTCATAGAAGAGTTGCTCTGGTCCTTTAATCATTTTTGTTTGCCATCATTGTATTCTGACCGTGGCTTGAATTACTTTGTACTGGTCGCAGAGCGAAGCATACTAGCAAGTGTGGCACAAAAAAAGCCAAACAAATCCTAGAGTTCAGCAAATAATCTAAATTTCTATATCCAAGGCAAGATATAACTTTGTCTTAGTGTTTTGCACACATAGGTAGCACTCAGATTTGTTGCAAATGTGGAGTACTTGAGTACACCGTATGTCAAGTACTTACCTATATCTCCTTATTAAAACTCCTAGTGAAGCAAATTGGAAAGTCTTCTATTCAAAACGTGTATAAGTTTGTTTAACTGTAGAAAGAAGTGCATGTCTGGGGAATGTCCTGTTACTTAAATTATGTTCAGTTTAATAGCTTCAAAGTCACATTTGGACTTTCCAGTATTCATTGCATAAAAACTGAAGATTGTTCTGTTAATAAATTTGTCATCTTGTATGCCTAGAACAGTTTTGTTTTGTTTTGGTTTTGTTTTTGTTTTTCCCTAGAGATTCATTTGTTAAGGTTTAGAGTCTGAAATTAGAATTGTTAAGAGCAATTTGATAATGGCTGTCTGAAAAATATGAATTCTTCTTTTTGCTACCAATATGCTGTTTGAACTGTTTCTCATCTTCATTAAGAGGCTTTGAAGCAAAAAAAAAACAAAGCAAAACAAAACAAAAAAAAGCTTTAGATTTGAATCCTTTGATGGAGCTTCTGATACAGAAGATGAAACCTTGTCAAGAGAACTCCTAAGAATTTGCTTGCATGATGAACTTAGTATCCTGATTTTTTCCTGCTTGTGTGACTGGATGCAATAACATTAATATGTTTCTTTGGTCTTGAAACAGGCTGATAAATGCATTCCAAAACTGAATGAAGGTGATCAGATAGTATTAATTAATGGCCGAGATATCTCAGAGCACACACATGACCAGGTGGTCATGTTCATAAAAGCCAGCAGAGAATCTCACACGAGAGAGCTTGCACTTTTGGTCAGGCGGAAAGGTAACTGGGCTTATTTTATTCGCATTTAATGTTTTTGAGACTGTTGCTCCTCTGCTTGTTGGTACACCTTCCTCTATTTAAGTAAGCGTGTTCTCGGTTCACTTGGAATAAGTCTGTGCTAAAAAATAGTTCCTCTTGCATATAAATTAGTAGCGTAAATATTTGTAACTGTAAACTCTTTTGAATACAACCAAAGAATCTATCAAGTTAGAATTTCTTATATTTTTTACTCTAAATCAATGAAACAACAGATGGTTCTTTTCAAAAATTCTTTTTGCAAATAGAGCATAATTTCACAAACCTTTAATTGCAAGTTTGCAAATACCCATAAGCTGCTGTTCCCCAGCACAATTATACTACCAAACAAGTCAAATAAACTTACAACAGATGTTCTATGGTAATACTGAGCTTGACCTTTCAGGCTACTCACTAAATTCCTGTTGGCAACAAGACAGTCTCTGAAATTTGTAGAGTAACAGGCCTTTATATTTAAAATAAATATAAATATAAATATGAATATAAATATAAAAATGAATATAAATATAAAACAAACCTGCTCCATTTTGCTTGCTCCATTTTTAAACACGTGGATTGCAGAAACTTTCAGATGAAGTGAGACTTCTGGCTTATTATTTACTTTTTCTAGGAGCTATGGTAAGACCTTAACACAAATGATTATAGAAGGTCTTGGCAAGGAGTTTCTGTTTACATTATGACTTAAAAATCTGAAGGGATTATACATAGCTGAGAAATACGAGGCAATAAAACTGCATAAATGTTATACGCCTCTTTAGCATTTACATTATTTTAAATTTCTTCTGTTTCTAGGAAGACAGATGGGCTCGTGGTCTTGTTTTCCGTGAACGTAGTCCTGCTTCTGTTATTGCAGGTCTCTCCTCTGACTCTAGGCAGTATTTAGTCTTTCCTTTATATTTTTTCTAGTCCCCTTCCTACTTGCAGATGTCTTTGCTTTTAGCTAAAGATAACCTGTGGTCCCATGCCTGTCATTTGTATAAGCACAAGTATGAAGAGCTCCCTGTTTCCTGTAGTAAGGCAGATATGGGCCATTCTGATCACTGCAGAGAATAACCACAGCAGATGGACGCATTCAGTGATGCAATAACTTGCATAGAGAGACAAAACTGCTGTATTGTTTTTCATTAACATTTTTCATCTTAGCAAGAAATGCCATAGAAAACTGTCAAATAATATATTTTGTAATTTATGTCAAATGTGGGATCTGATTTAATAAGAAATCAGATAATTTAGTTGTTCCTCTAATGAAAATAGATTATGTGAGTGTGTTTGTGTTTGTTTTGCTGTGAGGGGTCCAAGCTTGTAGAGATATTCCATTAATTATCCTCTGATTTTTTTTGTGCAATACTTACATTTATTTACCATGGCGAGTGTTGTGAGTTGTTACCCTGTATAGCAGTTGATTCTTCAAGACTAGATAGCAGGAAAAAAACCTTTGTGCTTGGAAGTATTCATTTGTCATCTTAGCTCCTTAAGGAATTTCTTTTTCCTAAAGGCCATGAGGAAATTTTACTCTCAGTCCTTTGCACAGTAATATAGTACATAACAAAATGAAGTTAAATCTGTTGCTCTTATTTGCTTCCTTGAGACTTTGTGATCTTTCTTGTTCTCACAAGCTGGTAAATTTTAATATGTGTTGAAAGCACATTAACGCTGTATGTAACGAATTTTGATTTTCAATACACCTTTCAGTAGTTAAACAGTTCGTGGAGCCTAAATCAGAAGATGAAGTTGATTCCCAGAATCTCACAGAATCTCTTCCTATCTGTTCTGAATATGCTGATACTCTGGAGGAGTCTATGGAACAGCTAAGGAAAGGGCTGGAAAGTGGGACAGTACTTCTTCAGTTTGAGGTAGGTAATACTCAACTCTCTGTCTGTTAATACAGACCAATAGCTGTGACCAGCAAGTAGTGTCAGGGCTTAGTTAATTAGAAAATGTATTTCTCCCTTTCAGTCTCATCTCAAGAGAGTAAGAATTTGAGTTGCCCCTCAGTTTCACCCTCCCCTACTTAGGATAGGAGAGAATGAGTTATCAGTCTTACGTAAAACAGTATCTGCTGAGAAAAATGTATTTTGGTTAACATATTTCTAGCTCAAGTACTCAGTTTACTATATTAATTTTTTAAATTGTTTTATTGAGTAGAATAGTAGGGGATTGATTGAAGATAGTCTTGTTGTTTGTTTCTTTTTCCATGCTACTCAGTGAAATTTCTGAAACATCTTTTTCACCCTTAGATTTTTCACATTCTTGAGTTTTGCTGCCTTTCATGGAATAACAGCAGCAACTTGACAGTTCCTGCTCTTCTTCTCTGAGAGGTTAATATGGAAGTGTTGCAATGTTAATTTCCATTTTCAGATTGTAGTGTCCAAACTGTGATATTTTTCCCTGGCAATCTAAAACACTGACGGTTACTTCTTGGGCAAATTACGTTGTAGGTGAGATTCCCCTGCACACTAGAGACTTAGATGAATTGCTGTATAAAGTAATTCATAAATGTGTGTTATGTTCTTCAACATGTTAGCAGGGAATACCCTAGAAAATTGACCAACAAAATGTTTGTTCTTCAGAGTTAGCGTAAGAAATTAGAAAAGATAATTCTGTTGCTTCTCTAATGGAAATGTGTTGCATTGTATGTGTGTTTGTATTCATTTTTTGCCGTTGAGGATCCAAACATTTATTTTGTAGACTTTGTAACTTCAGAAAAATTTTGTAACTTGGAAGGAACTCTGCTTATTATGATTTATTAATTTCACATTGTTGAGGTCTGATGTGATTCTTTCAGACTCTGTAAACTGATAGAACAGAAATGTCATTTTTCCCCACTTTTGATATTTTTTGTAAATGCCATAAAATTTATGGGTGATGGCTGAAGAGTTTTGGTATTTATTTCATAAACATTCCTTTTATGAGGTCTACTTTGCTTCCAAACTTTAAGAGTAAAGATTTTCCTTTCTTTTTTCCCCCAAAATCCACAACATTGTTGTAATAGCAAGTCTATTAGCTACTGACACAGTAACTCAAAAGATATGAACTAGCCATTTTATGTGTTAATTGTGCATAAATTTAGTCAACAACTTTGACAATGTTTCTTTAATGATCTTCCTTGGATGTTTGATTCTTTCACAACTTGATTTCCTGACAGCATTTATAAAAGGATATTATTGGCGTTAAAAAGATGTGCAGAACCCTTTGGAAATCTCATAAATGTAGTTAGCTTAGCGATAGCTTAGTGGTCATTGTTTAGTGATCTTCAGAAGCAAAGACAATTGCAAAGTCTCCTCATCCCCTTTGGTAACTCTCACACTCTCCATTTTTGCTAGTAAAATAGTAAATGATAATAATAAAATAGTGAATAATTAGTACGCTATCATGTATCAAGTTTTTCCAGAATACCTTCCTTTGTTTTATTTCCACTTAAGCATAATTCAGGAAGTCTCTCACTGGTAAATGGCATTTTAGGCAGGCAGCAACAACAAAACTCCAGAGTTATTACTTAACATTAAATTATTCTTCCTTGTCTCCCACAAAAAGTAGAAATCTTGGCTTTGGTAAAATGGACCTTAAATCATATCTGGTGGAAGCTATTTGATCGCTACATAGGTTATCAAGCTCTCTTCCCATGCAGTCTTTTTCCTTCTTTATGCTGTGCACACTGAAAAATGTGGTGAGCTGTGATAGATACTCAATCCTACAATTCAGTAAATCTTTTAATAGAATAAGTTCTTTGTGCTATTCCCCTTCTCTTAAATGAAGTAGGAGATTTTAGCATCCTATTGGTTTTATTTAATTTTATATACAGAACCATATTCTAAATCTTATTTAAACATGAAAGCTTGTAATTACCTCTTTGACAAGTGTTCAGTGAAGTACATAAAAGTCTGGCATGGCCAGGTAAATAGCTGACTTGTAAGTGGCTTTAATGTATATTTAGTGCAGCAAAACTATAATTGCATTATTGCATTTCTTTTTTTTTTTTTGTGGGTGTGTTCCCCCCTAGTACCTTTTATTGCCTTGTACCATGTACTTAATGCATTTTGACCTTAAAATTTATTTTTGGTTGTACACACACTTGCCCACATTCACTTCAGATAAAATTTGCAAAGTAGAGCTTGGACCAAAAGAAAGGGAGTTACATGTTAAGGGATTGAGATATGCTGAGATTTTCTTTTTCAGGTGTTAGCAGGGTTGAATGTGGTAGTTTTAATCAAGATAATTTATTATATTACAGTTTATTGCAAGAAATATCAGTCTTTAACTGTTTTATTCTGTTGTCTTTCATTGCTCAGTTCTTCCGCTTTCATTCTTGATTTTCCTTTCAGCCCTCGCACAATTGTGTGGTACGTGTTGTAAGAAAGAAGATTTTGCAAGGAAGTAGTCAATTTATATCAGTGACTCTCACATTTTCTTTTTCTTCCTGCAAGTTTTCTAGAGATGATGATGGACTAGTAATAATAATATAATAATTAATAATAAAAATTATCTTCATATGAAAAACACAAATACTCTCTTCTGGTGAATTTTGCAGGCGGCTAGGAAAAATTAATGGAAATGATTTCTGATGTTTTTTTTCTATCTGTTATCTTCATATGAAGCTATTTCGTGTGCGTACAGCATAATCATATCCTTCAAAAACTTACCTTTTTCTAAATTCTGTTTTCCAGCAACTTTATAGAAAGAAACCAGGGTTGGCTGTTACATGTGCAAAAGTACCTCAGAATATGGACAAGAATCGATACAAAGATGTTCTACCTTGTGAGTATTAAATACAGACTTTCTGCGTATTTTGTTTTATCCTCTAAATGATAGTACATAAAACTGTTGTATTTAACTTCCTGGCAAAGCTTTCATTTTATAATCAAAATCACATAATTCACTTCATTTTATAAAGGGTGATCTGTTTTGTTTTGTACCCTGCTGTTTGTCTGTCTGCAATTCCTCTTTTTTTTTCTTTTTACTTAGTAAAAGGGAAAAATGCCTCTTAATTTCTAATTTGATTCCCTCCTTATTTTTTTTGTGGGCAGATGATGCCACAAGGATAATATTGCAAGGAGATGAAGATTACATTAATGCAAATTACGTGAATGTAAGTCATACAATGACCTGTGTTTGCTCACTTTCTATAGTACAATAGCAGACTAAATTTAGCCTTTTTAAGGAATAAGCTTTATTCGTTTTAATTTTTGGAGATTCATAGATGTAAAAGATGTGTAGATCCGTGGCACAAAAGATGAAGTATCTCTTGTGAAACCTTGTGAGATCTTGTGATACCTCTTGTGCGACTTAAATCTCAATAAGCCATTAGCTTACTGTATCCAGTATCGGCCATAACATAGCCTTTGGTAGTGCGCCTTTGCTGTACCTTGCCATTGTTCCTTATTAAATATTAAAGCGAACTTGGAATGCTTTGCAGTTTCAAGTTTTGAAATGCTTTTGAAAACAGAAATATATTTTCACTTAGTTCTTCCTAGTTCAGGTGAAGGGATGTAGTATCTATAGTACAGATCTGGCATAAATGAGATGTTCAAAGATGATCACCTAATAAATTGTGATCTTGATTGTCTTATTACTCAGCTTATATTCTTCATCTCCCTTTGAAACTATCTTTGTTTGAATGAAATGCTGATTTAAAAAAAAATGAAAGAAAAATTAAAAAAAATAGCACTTGAGTAGTGAGAACTAATTTTACTTAAGGCGTTTATTTCTCTTTATAGATGGAAATTCCTTCTGTGGGCATTGTGAACAGGTACATTGCTACTCAAGGGCCTCTTCCTCACACATGTGCACATTTCTGGCAAGTCGTCTGGGATCACAAGTTGTCGTTGATCATTATGTTAACAACACTCACTGAACGTGGACGGGTAAGCGTGGTCTGGTTCTTTGTATGCTGAAGAAATTCTATGCCTTCTAACCATTTTCCCCATTATTGTGATTAAAGAATTCTAAAATAGACCAGCTTGTTCTGTTGAACAATTTCTCTGAAGGCCAGGCTTTCTGAATTAATTAGAGGAAGACATACTGTGTGACTTTGTTCTTTTTTTTTTTTTTGTTACATCTCTTTGAAAACAAACCAGCTATCTGATAAACAGAAATCATTGCCTTGACTCCAATTTTGCTGATCAGCCAGGTACTGTGTGCTGTCCTTTCCCATGAGGATTGGGTTTCGTGTTATAGTTCCTTTTCCAGTGATTGAGCAAATGTCTGGAAGTTCTGAGCAAATTGAGCAAAACTTCCAGTCTGGCTTGAAACCAGAATCTGCCATTTCAGTACTTACTAGTTTTAGCTAGCAAGTACTAGCTAATGCAGAATTTAACTGGCAGATTTTATTTATGTCAAAGGTACTTTCCTAAAATTTCCTTGATAATTCCTCTGATTTTGTTTAAATTCTAGCATTCCACTTGTTTCAGAACAGTACAGTGAAAATTAAATAAATACCTGGTGTAATTTGTTGTAGTTTGAGTTAATGCATCCCTTTTAGTTTTAGAAATGAACGTTAAAAATGATTAATATACAGAAAGGGATTGCGTTTGAAGTTTCAGAAGCTAAGAACTGAACAGGTTTTATTTTTTTTAAGAGGTGGAGAAGATAACGGTGATGTTTGTATGCCTTCACCTTAGCCTTTATCTTTATTCTTTGCATCTGTTTTAATATCAAATTTATCTGGCATCCCAGTCAAAAAATAATGTTTTTGGAATGTAAGAGAGTGAGTACTTGAGATCCTAAACAGCATCATGATTGAGAAGAAGAACAATTAAGCAACAATCTAATTCCTTATTGAAATGTATGCAAGAAGTATGAAAGCTGAAAGGGAGTAGATTTTAACCATGGTCAGACTACATAGCTATTCATAGAGACAGACATTATTGAACATCATTTGGTGTAAGAATGCTCCCTTATCATTCCTCTGTATTTCAATCAAAATAACTTCCCTTTCTTGTGTTGAGGCGAAGCACAGACCGTCTGTACTTTGCCCCGTGACAATTGCTTCAAGGCAATTTGTCACTAACTTCTAACCATCTTGCCTTTGTGTTTATGTATCACACATTTTCCGAGTTTTGTTTACATTTAGATGTGTTTTACATTTGGCTAGTTTATGGATGAATTTTAGTTTCTACTTGCTCTCTCTACACAGACTAAGTTATCTTTCAGGGCTTCCAGAAATGGAGCCTGCCTCACCCTTTCCATCAGCCATGACACTGCAGTATTGGAAGAGGGAAGAAACAAGCTGCTTCATACTTCTGCTTGCTTTTTCTTGCTAGCACGCAATAGTTTGGCTCTGCTGAAGCCTTCCACCTACTCTGTAAAAACAGAGTTCTTACAACACTGGTAGTTCAACTAATTACTATTTAATTTTTATAGTATGTACTATATGTTTTAATAATATTTATTATAATTAATATTTTTAATGAACTGTTTTTTGCATTCCAGCATGATCTTGCTTTGATGTTAAGCTATATTATTGAAGGTTTAACTGGTTCCCACTGATTCATACTGAAGTCTCTATTGATTTATGAACAGTGGACCTGGTGAACATTGGTCGTCATTGATTTGGTAATGCAGTTTGTGTGGGTGCTCCTAGTCATGGAAGAGTCTGTTGAGTCCCTTTGTTGAAAGGAAAGCATTAGATTCAGTTATTTAGGGTTCTGTTGAGGCAAGTCTTACATGCTCCCAGAATAGAATATTCCATCACTTCCTTGGACCTAATAAGTGCCACCATTTAATTGTTCTCGCATGTATTCCAAAAGTTAATTGTTCTTAACGGTCAAGAATTTTGTTCTTATATCATGGAAGAATTTCCTCTGAAGCAACCTCTGCCCCTTGCTTATTGGCTTGTCACCAATCCTCCTGAAGACAGCACACCTTTCTAAATCACCTTTTAGTTATTGAATGTCTGCTTAAATCCCCTTGGAGCTTTGTTCTCTAGACCGAACAAGCCCGGTTTCTTCAGCTTTTCTTCATATGCCAAGTTCTCCAATCCTTTCATGATCTAGGTGACCTTCAGCTGGCTCCTCTCCTGTTTTTTCATGCAATGAAATACATACTGTATTGACATACATACTGTATTGATTGTGCATCCATACTAAAACCTGACTTGCATACATGTGAAAAGCAAGGTCTGTTTTCTTCGCTAAGTGATTTATAGCTTGGTGTACTACTTCATTTTTGTAAAGTAGCTTTTGAAGTTTTAACACGTATTTATACATATAAATCTTTAAACTATGGAAGTGGATGTGTAGTTGTAGACACCATTTTGGAGAAGTAAATACTTACAAATTCTTCTTTGAGTCACCTCAGGCCTGGAACATAATGAAAATTGTAAGTGATTGTTTTGCCTTTATGATGAGGTGCTTCCTGCATAAGCTTTTCGTACAGCTTTTCAATTTTTAGTTTATTCTGTGATAAAACCATGTAGAAGAGTTGGGCTTAGCAATTCATGACCTTTTGTGTAGCCAAGGAAATTGGTAGTGCTCTGTTTCATTGAATTCAGCTTAGCTCTTCCTTTTTTCCTAAGTGTATGGCCCAGACTGCCTCTCTCTCTCTCTCTCTCTCTGTCTCTGTCTCTCTGTCTCTCTGTCTCTCTCTCTCTCTCTTTCTCTGTACCTTCTTTGATAAAAACAAGTAAAGATCATTGTCCTTTAATGCAGTGTCCAAGCCATTTCCACTGGTAAAACTGAATTAACAAGACTTTGGTTGTGGCTGACTTGTTACAGATAGATGTGTGTAGCTTGCTTGCAGCTCCTAATTCTGACAGTCTTTGTTTGCCCTATGCAGTGCCTAGCTACTAATGTGTTTGAGGCACACTTTACTGGTCATGAACCATTGTGATGAAGCTGAATTATGATTTTTTATAGCTAGTCGGTATCTTCCAGGGAAGCTTAATCCAGTTACTTTATGCAATTGAAAAGCTATGTATTCATTGTACAACAGTGTTGTTGCTAAGAACTGACCTGAAAAAAATGAATAGAAAAGCAGCAGCTTTAACCGAACTGGAAACTAGATCCACAGCATGCCCATCTGCTTGCATATAATCTGTATCTTGCTGCTCAGTGAAGTTCTGTGCTTGGAAAAAGATTCATCACTGAGCAGGACACTGGTGTTACCTCTTACCAAGCACTTTACAGAGTACTTTAAGCAGCTTACTTCTTTTAGGACTATCCTGGTGTAGGTAGTGCTGAAGGAAAACCTGGAGAAACATATTGTTTCTTGCACTTTTTTGTTGACACAGTATTTAGTAGTATTTATCTCTTTGTACCTGAAATTCTAGGTACACTTTGTAAAACTGTGTACCAGTCTCATTGAGTCTTCTGTGGTGTTCTGTAGTATATAGCTCTGATACTCATTCAGTGTTTGTGACAGAATTGGAATCATGCTCATCAAACTTTACCTTGTTCTGCAAATCAAAGCATTTGAATAGAGCTGTAAGCAGTATATGCCAGAAAGCTTAACAGTTTTGAATGTGGGTAAAGAGCTTGATTGCTCTGATTGCCCAGGCAGGCATCTTATAGAGGCTGAATCTTCTTACCTGCACAATCATCTATGGAAAATTCGGGACAGGAAAAAGAGGAGAAGCTGAGTCTGTAACTGTGGAAAGAACAGAAGGTGATAGTTTGTCAGCATGACTGACAGCAATCTTAGCAAATAGGGATTTAGCTGTTCTCAGGGTTTTGATTCTGAATGAAAGAACAGAGGGAAAAGAGTGTAGTATATTGCAGAAGAGAAGATAGCAAGGAGTATGTCTAAAGAGGGAATATATGATTGAAGTGGTAGACTGAACAAGCTTGCTAGGAATGTCATTTTTTAATGACACTAAAGGATCAAGATTACATTTTTCAAGGCCAATAGATGGATATTCTTGTAACTGAAGCAGCATTCGATGAATGTCCAAGCAAGTGCCATCTAAAGGTAGATGTAAAGAAAATACATATCACCTGTGAGATTTATAGATAGAACTTTGTTCAACTTTTATCTTGTCTTTTCCATTCAGAGGAAATGGATATTCTTTCCAAATACTCATACTGGCATATCTCATACGAATGAAAAATTACCACCTCCTTGGAGGAAAAAAAATAATAAAAAAAAAATAGTGAAAAATGAAATGTATTAGGGTCTTTTGTTGGCTGTTTTTTGGCTTAGATTTTTTTTTTTTTCCTCTCTCTAGTGCACATATGACCAGGGCTTTATAGCTGATTGAAAGGAAAGTTAAAGCCTTTTCTTGACAGAGTACAGAAATAAAAACCCCAAATCACCAGTAAATCACAGATCTTCAGACAGGCTGCTCTCTATTGTGTCTGCATTAGCTGATACCCTATCCCATTTACCTGGGCTTCTTAACGCTTCTTGGAGTTACGTAGTTATTGAAGGCGCACATTATTTAAATAAAAAACTCTCCTGTAATTACTTGCATGCATGTGAGCACCCACTGAAGTTGAATGTATTAATGATTCTAAATCTTGACATCACGGTTTTGTTTTCAAGGAATATCTGAAGTTTTACATATATTTAAATGTGAGTGTTATATGTAACAGTGCATTGTTTATTATTTTGGAGAAATATTGTTGTTTATATGAGATCTCAAAATATCACTCAAATATTTGAAGCCCAACTTATATTTGTAAAGCAAATTTCACTGACTTAAAAACTACTTTTCAGTGTTTTCAGAAACATTTTCTTCTTCTAATGTCAGCATAGTGCTGGTGACTTCTGTCAGGCATTAAACAGCAAATATTGCACTTCTATGCTCTTAAAGTTGATTCAGATCTGAAGGTACCTCTAGAGATACTTTTCCACTTATCTACTCAAAATAGTGACTACTTTGAAGTCCATGCAGGTTGCACAGAGTCGTGCTAGTTAGGTTTTGATTTTTCAGTGGGTGGAGATTCCACAGCTTCTCAGGGGAGCTTGTTTTTGTGCTCCAGTATCCTCACTGAAATTCTTTTTGCCAGCATAAAATCAGAATTTTCCAATTTGCATCTTTTTTCAGTTGCCATTTGTCCTTTCAATTCATATGTGCCAGTCTTCACCATAACCTGATATTCATCAGTAGCTGAAGGTAATAATAAATTCCTCTCCATTCAAAAGAACTCACACTCACACACTTTCCCTCTAAGATGGAACAAATCCATGTTTCTCCTACCTCATGCTTTGAAAAGTAATTTTCAGAGATCACAGTTTAGTACCAGGCATAAAGTCTTTAGCTTGCATCCGATTTGTTTGGATTTTTATTATAAATGTCTAAAACAGAAGTTTCACAGAATCATGGAATTGCAGAGATTGGAAGGGACCTCTGGAGATCATCAAGTCCAACCCCCCTTCCAAAGCAGGCTCCCCAGTGCGGGTCGCTCAGGTAGGCGTCCAGATGGTCTTGAATATCTCCAGAGAAGGAGACTCCACAACCTCTCTGGGCAGCCTGTTCCAGTGCTCTGTCAAATTTCTAGAGGATTTATCCTGTTCTGTCATGTTATGTTCCAGTTTGGATGTTAGAACCAACAAAGGTTGTTCCTTGTACCTATGGACCATAGCATAGGAGAGAAGGCTGAAAACAGAAGAACTTGTTTAAAGTCTTGATGTGTGCTTAATTTCCCTTTGTTTTTACAGACGAAATGTCATCAGTATTGGCCTGATCCACCAGATGTAATGGAATATGGCAACTTTCGTGTCAGATGCCACTCTGAAGATTGTACAATTGCATACGTTGTTAGAGAAATGGTGATTACAAATGTGGAGGTAAATGCTTGTTGTTTTAAATTATGTCCAAGCAATCTGAATGAATAAGATGTAGCTAGGAAGATGTAGGCTATGTGAATGTATACACTTTTATGAAAGACGTGTGCATATATAATATGGATCAATACAGTATAATTATTTCTTTAGGGCTTCCTCAAAAGCATTCTTTTTGAAGAGTTACATTATCCTGTAATATAGTAATCCATTATGCTATACAGGTGATGTAATGAGCTTTGTAAAGAAGTTTGGTGCTTTACTATAAACATTGTTGTAGTCACTGACTCTTCTCAAATAGATTTCCAGTAAGTTTTTTTTCTAAGCAACTGTGCTCTTTCAAGGATGAAGTACGGGTGACTTGGTTAATGGCACATGTGCCTAGAATAGCTAGCAATGAAGCAACTTGCAATAACGTCAATTTGAGAGAAGACACAAAATCTTACCAGCTCTTTTTCATCATCTTTAGTCAGAGTTTAAAAAAGATAAAGTCTTTGCGTCTGAATCAACTGAACCTTGATAGTGCATCCAAATTTGTCTTCAAGTGATTCAGATTTCCTTTGTAGTCCTAACCATGCAAGATACTAATCATAGAATCATACAATCATAGAATGGTTCAGGTTGGGAGGGACCTTAGAGATCATCTTGTTCCAACCCCGCTGCCATGGGCAAGGACACCTCCCACTAGACCAGGTTGCTCAAAGCCTCATCCAGCCTTGCTTTAATTGCTTCCAGGGAGGGGGCATCAATGACTTCTCTGGGCAACCTGTTCCAGTGTCTCACCACCTTCACAGTGAAGAATTTCCTCCTTATATCTAGTCTAAATCTACCCTCTTTCAGTTTATAACTGTTACCTCTTGCCCCGTCATTACCTATCCTTTTAAAAAGTCCTTCCCCAGCTTTCCTGTAGATCCCTTCAGGTACTGGAAGGCTGCTATCAGGTCCCCCGCAGCCTTCTCTTCTCCAGGCTGAAAAGTCTAAACCTTAATGTTTACATCATTCAAGGATCTTTCGTTTAGAATTGGTTAGTGTCTCAGTTTCTAGTTATGAGAAACCACCTGGTCAGAAAGCAGTATGACTTTTGGTTCTGTTTATCAGGCAACTGCTCTGTAAAGGATGTACTTGAATGTCAATACAGAAGATACTATCCTCTCTAAAGCAGAAAATGTGTAGGCAAACACTATCATTCAAATTAGTTGATTGCCAATTAAATTTTGGTTATCTAACACTCCTTGTAAATTTTAGTTGAAGTCCCCTCAAACACTTTTTCCTAGTTTGCATTTGTCACTGTTTCATAATTTTGAAATAGTGACTGTATTCAGTATGCATCCCTTCTAGTGTCTAGTTACTGTCAGTTGGTAGGTAAAAATCCTAGTGGTAATGAGGTAGGTGATATTTTTTCATACCAGTTTTTTGCGATAAAGGCTGTGCTGTTGTAGACATGCTAACAAATGTGAAAGTACCAGGATCTCATACACAAAGTTGTCCCCTGGTAGCTATCAGTTGAGAACATCATTTCTGGTGCAAATGCATATGCTTGTGGAGAGTTCGTTGTCATGAGCCAAAATGGTATCATTTTGAAAATCATTCTAAAGCTAGACCTCAGTGGGTGTATTGTTGTTGTCAAGAGGTTGTTTTGATGGTGAGTGGGGTTTTTTTTGTTTTTTTGTTTTTGTTTGTTTTTCACTAAGGACAAGCTTATTTATACATTTAAATGGAGTGATCACACTCAAAGAAACACTTACCATCCAGCTGGCCCATGCAGTAGAAATATGACCCTAATTAATTGAAAGCTCGGTGTGAGTTTGGTGTTTCAGATTAACAAGCTTCAAAGGCTTTTATTTCAGAACTCAGTGAAAAAAAATTTCTGAAACACTGAAGTGTCTCTTCGTTTTACTTGTCATTTGAGCTGCCTTTTTAAAGCTGATCAAATATATTCCTCTGGGGGCATCTTCTGCTTAAGAGTAGACTTTGCAGAATCTTATACGTGCTCTCTCACAAACGTTGTTGTTGGATTCTTTGAAGAATACATAAAAAGTCATATGAATTCAAATCAGGGTTTTATCATTCCCTGAACTAACGTGAGCATCATTGGATTGGTCTTTATGATGGCAAGTAGCTTTTAGTAGTAAGATGGATAAAGCTTCAAAATTCTCAGGAGACTTGATTTAGATTGGAAGTGTATTTGTGAAAGAGCTTTGTGTTTATTAAATTGCACAGATTTCAAATCTGCCTTTAGGGGGAAATCACTCAAAAGAGAATTTTATGAAATGGTGCCCTTGGCCTTTTATTCGCATATATACAGAAGACTTGAGGAACTTGAAAATTGTTTGGATTTTTCTGACCCAGTTTATCTTGGTGCTTCTTTACCTGTAATTGAAGCAAGTGACTGCAAATGTATGAAATGCTTGTAGCCTTTCTAAGCCTCATGAAATGAAATATGATTTAATTTCCCATCTTTCCTTTTTCAAGACCAAGATTGAAATCTGTCCTACAGCAAAATGAAGGAAAGACACATAAAGAACTAAGTTTGATTTTTTGGGCTAAAGTTTGGGGAACTACAACAAACAGACCAAAGGGAAAAAATTGCATAGTGCAAGTGCTAAATTCATCACACAGTGCACTATTTTTTAAAACAAGATGTTTGCTTTTAATCACTGAAAAAATATGATGAGAAACCTGAAGAAAACTTTCATTCAGTTTCCATTGAGATAATTACCTTGCAACATGCCAAACTCTCCAGTTTCAGCCAGTTATATTCTGAACATTTATTGTTCTAGTTTCCTCTGCTTTTAAACAAATATTTTTCCTGATGTCAGTTAAGTTTAACTAGAGCTCATCCGTGGAACTTAGGAAGGCTATCGAGACAATTCTTGAGGCAGCATATTACTTGAAAAGCTTGAAGTAAGAAATGTTGCAAGTTTTTCTTCATTCTGCCACATAGTTGTTTCCAAAGTGCCCCATCATTCTCCCACCTGATTTGTTTAATAACTAAATCATTCAACCAAAAAGAAAATAACTAAAGATATTAAAAAATGGATTTACTTTAATCCTTTAAAGACCAGTTGCACCATTGCCATAATAACGAGTGAGCACCGCAAGAGAGAGCACTGAGACTTTATAAACAACACAAATCAAGGTGATTAAGACAATCCCTTGTATCAGAATATGAACTATTTAGCATGGTTGTGCAGTCAATGACAATGCAAGTAGGATTTTGAGAGAAAAGCTTATTTTTAATTTATGAGCATCACAATGATGGAGAAGATGATTTGAAGAAAAAGGAAATAAATTGAAGTAGCAATTCAAAGAAATTGAAAATCAGACAGAAGTTCATTTTGGTAAGGAAGGATATTGCTGTTAGCTGAAAGAAGGTAAAGTTACAAGACAAATGACACAACTTTCTATTTATGAATGACGAGCCTTCTAGTGATTGTGTTAAATTGATATTAGATGAATCAGAGGCAGTAAATGAGCAGCACTTGCCTCTATCAACAGCTGAAAATATGGTCTTTGTAATTTTTTTTTTTACAGATCTTGGTTGTTTAGGCTTAGGCTTTCCGTGCCATTTGTCCTCTTTGCAAGATGCATGAGGTACAACAGTTTGAGGGAAATATTCAGTTTGTTCATGTTAAAGACTCTTGGGTTGATTAACTGAAATTTTTGTTTCCACGCATTAAACAAGACCTTTTATTTTCTTTCCAATGACATTTATATAAATTTGACCGTGACGTAAGTGTCTTGAACAAACCTTCTGCACTGCAGAGTTGCTTTGAAGGCTTCTCTGGGAAGTGTCTGGATTAAATGTATTCTATTTGGTCAAAGACTCATGGTGGAAAAAAACAAATTGATTCTGAATAATAAAGAGCTGATGAACAAAAGTAGATTACAAATTTTCAGGGAGAAGGGGGTGTACAAAAGCATAATGAGATTGGAAGAGTAGTCCAAGGAAGCTACCACTGCTATTCTACTCTTCAGAAACTAGATCTTAAGCCTGATCACAGAGTTTCCGCTTTCAGTGTATTTGTGAAGCCCGCTAGCTAAGCGCATACTATTTTCCTGCTTAGAAAATAGGACCATTTCAAAGCTAACGTAGATCTATATGGTAGAGCTACCATAGATAGAAGTTTAAATTAAATCTAAACCAAAAAAAATAAAGAAGTAAAATGCAAACTGAATTGTTTGAATTTTTAGAAAAGTCAAAATTCAAGTTGACTATTTGAACCTGAATTTCCTTCCTTCCATGAATGATATAATTCTTAGCTATGTATGCTGTTTTCTTGAAGAACACCCGATTCTTTTATTAAACAGAGAGAAGCAATTTAGCAAACTGAAATGAGGAAGCCAGCCTTATGAGGTTATTGTAAGAAGCAAGGTAACAATCTGCAGAAAGGTGAAGGGTGGATATTTTTGTTACTAAAGATCTTGGCAGATGAGATTTGTTTCTTAAGTGTTACAGCAGTTATTAGAGACGTTACCTCTGCCAACCCTAGAAAAGATTGTGGATGTTTTTGAGCAAAATCCAGGATGTTAGCCTAACCACACTGAAGCTGTGTCTGCAGTAAGATGTGAACTTGCACAGAAAGAAAAAAGCAGGTACACCTTTCTTTGGCCAACATTTTTACTGCCGCAACAATAATCATCATCTGAAGCACAGTAACAAATACCTTGGGACGGATACGATATTTCAGACCTCTGCAGCTGTCAATGCTCTGAAGCAGCTGAATGTTGGCCAGATGATTGGTGATAAACTGAGGCAAATTACATAATTCAGAAGTGTCACTGGGGTCTGTAAATTGTTTGGGCTTCTTTGCCTGGATCCACCATTTTGAAACTGATCTGTGGAAATAACAAATATAAAATACGGTTGAAATCAGTCCATGCGATTGGATCGATTAACGTTAAATATAATCGGAACATCGAAGTATATAATGTCAAGTTAAGCAAATGTAGCAACTGAGCAGCTCTTGCTGTCTCAGTGAGGCGTGTTTAGGCTTAGAAAACAGGACTAATGAAGCCAGATTTTATAGAGAGAAATTCTACATTTATCAGTAATTAAAATGTTACAGTAACGATTGTTGCTGAAAGTCTTAGTGCGTGGAAAAATGTGGTAAGGATTTAAGCTGACTTGCAGACGACAATGGTTTGCTAAGCAAGTTAAGTGTGATGAGAAGCAATCTCTTAATTTTTTAGTACCAATTTTTCACAAAGAAGCAGAGTCAGGTAGAAATAATTTGTTTAAAAATAAACACTGTTAAAAAGACACGCACAGTGGGGCTACCTATGGGACCAGTAACTATAATTCTAGCACTTTTTGTTTTTGTTTTTTTTTTTTAACTTAGGAGTACTAGATTTTTGTAGTTATGATCTATTAATGCAAAGTATTTCCATGTATTTTCAGTATTTTGCTGACTGATTTTTTCAATTTGAAAGCTGACTTTCATTGTGAGCTTCAAGACTTGAATATTAAAAACAAAGAAAAACCACCAAACACTAAAAAATAACAAATTCTAAACTTCATAGTAAGATTTTTGTATATTCTGAATGAGACATTTGTTAGAATTAAAAAAAAAAAATGCTAGTTCTAACATGAATCTACCTACTGCTTGCAGTACCTTTAACTTGCTAATAAAAATGAAGTATGCAAAATACTTGTGCATTTTGAAAAGCAAAGTAGTGATGAAGTTTTAACAATTTGAATCATCACGGAACAGCACAACCAAAAGAATAACAAGCTGAATATGTCAAAACACAAATGACTAGAAAACTACCCTGAGACTTGAGGAATACTTGGAATAGCTAATGATCAACTATGTCAGTCTCTAGGAATGAATAGGGCGCATTGCAGAATATGGAAGATGATCACACCAGAAGCTGTTTTGAGGACTAACAGCATGTAGTGTATTCTTACTCCAAAGGGATCTTATGTAACATGCTTGTTGTACATGATGTCTAAGCTATTAAAAAACTCAATATATTCAGATCTGGACTACTGAGAAGTAAAAATTATTTAAGTCCTTCCTCTTTTCTGAGCTTGTAAAATCACTTTTGATGCTAAATATCACTGTCAGTTCTTCAGTTCTTAATGCCACTATCAATGGCACTGACACTGATTCATGGTGCATGACTTGAAGCTCTTAATGCACATTGGCAGGAGACTGGACACTCCTGAATAATTTTAGAATGAATAAAATGTTTGTCTCACCTGGATGCTGTAAGTTTAATGTCTCTGGCTTAAGAGAATTGGCTCAAGCTATGGCATGCATTTGCTGTGTAATCTCATTTCCCTTTTACAGGGGTTCCAAGTAAACATAGATTTTCAAAAAAAAAAAGTCGATTTATGACATTTCCCTGTCATGTTTTTATACATTTCAATCTGTGATGTTTCAGAAAAGCTTTAGGAAGTGGAGTCACTCGATCAAGATCAACTACATAATGGTGTGCAAAACTGAGTAGAAAAAGGCCATGCTTTTCCTTTCAGAGATCCCAGTCGTGTGTTCCTTTGATGACCTGGATGGTAGATCCCAAATGTTTACAATTTGAGTTATAGAGAGCTTGATCATTAAAGTTAGCTTATCTTGTCCACCTGGACTTTACACTAGACCTTTTGATTGTGTTTGCTCAGACTCTGCCTTTAAGAAGCAAAGTATGACGCGTGTTGTGTCTTCTTATTCCTGGAGACAAATGTAAATTTCTGTTGCAAAATTCTGGAATAAACTCATTTCCTAGAACTCTGCTCAGTACAGAGGCAGTAGGCATTCTGTCTTCTCACTTGTTTGTCTTTACTGGCCTGCTCCCTGGCAGTGGAAACACTTCCTCTAATGGAAGTGGAAAGCAGAAGTCAAAGACATTTGAAGCAAGTCATATATTACAGTAATTGTACACTTAAGAAAAGAAATAAAACTCAGTCACTAGCATCATTAAAGCATTCTTGTGGGGACCGCTAGGGAAAGGTCAGTTGTTTTATAGACTAATGCAGTGATAAAGGAGGGGTTTATTTCGGTAAGTGTCAAATGTTAACTTTAGCTATGGACATTGGTATAGCACAGCTAACAGTTTAACTGTTGCTAAACGTGGAAAAAATAAATGGACAATGTGAAGGCTTGTTTCACTTTGTGAAGAGTGATATATCCTCATTATATGATGCAGCAGAGTTCAGAGTCCTGGACTTCTTGTTTGTTTTTCCTCCCCACCCCCCACTCTAATCATTGGCTATGCCTGCAACATAACAGTTGAGCTCAATCTAAATGCAAAGGCGATTGAGTGGTTTCATAATCAAAGTTAACAAAGAGGTAAAATGAAAGAAATTTTGTAAAATTCTTTTTAGGTATGATTGAATGGAAAAAAAAAAAACTTTTTGTATAGCAGAATCTTTCAAGTAATTAAATTGTGTTCATAAAGAAAAATGTCCTGTGGCAGTACAGAAATCATTCATATGTTTACAATGAACATACATATGTATCGTTTTTAACAGAAACCACAGTGAGCAAATTTTGCAGGCAACTTCATATTGTAGCAATCTGTAAATACACGCATATATTTGGGATAGGCAGCTGTACTTTGAGAGATTAAATTGGATTGCAGAATGAGATAAAAATGGCATTCAGTTGTTTTTTTATAGCAGGACTTAATGTTCTGCAGGTGACCAACAAGTGATATGCGCCTTTCAGCATTGAACCAGTATGCCAGCATAGCCTTCCTAGTGTATATAGAGTCTCATTTTCAGGAAATGTAAAAACAAAGCCATGCTTTTGAGCTGTGATTGGGAAGCCCCAATCCCTTATTATTTTGGTGGTGTTCTGAATGTTTCTTCTGTTTTCAGGTGTTTCTTGCAGCCTGTCCTAAACTATTGTGTAAGTCTTGTAGCATTTTACATCAGGTGAATCATTTCTGTCAGGGTATTTTAGGTCAAGAGTCAAAAAAATTAAAAATTGAAAATCTGTTTAGATCAAAAGTTAAACTTGATACCTCATTAACTTGGGAAATATTAGTCTATCATATGCTAAGAATTACACGTTTATTATACGTTACTCTGAATTATAAAATGAGAAACACTGTTGATGTCATACACATCTTACAGCATCCACAGACTATACTTGCTGTAAAAAGTATGCCTTGTATATGATAAACATCAATACAGGAATTGTAACGCTGAACACTTTTTGCAAATCTGACTTCATTTCAGACAGAAGAGCAACACACTGTAACCCATCTCCAGTATGTTGCTTGGCCCGATCACGGTGTTCCAGATGATTCCATGGACTTCTTGGAGTTTGTGACCTGTATGAGGCCAAAGAGAGTAAAGAATGAGCCGGTCCTCGTTCACTGCAGGTACTTGTGTTTTAAAATTCTGATGGTAGGTTTGGTTCAGCCTTAGAATAAACTTCTGCTTTAAAAAGTGTCTGCAAGGCTGCAGATTGCTTGAATTTAAGGAAAACCTTAAGATTGGAATACCGATACAAGTTTCTTTTCTCTTCCTTTCTCCTGCAACCTTTTGGTGAAATTACTTAGTTACATAATATCACAGAGCTGATAGTCTGTAATGTATGTTGTTCTCCATTTTTATCCTCCACCGCCTCTGTAAATTCATTGTGAAGAGTACCACAAAGTTTCACTGCGGTTCAAGTACCTGTCAAAAAGCAGTCAGTTATCTCTTGCCTTTCTAGTCAAAAATATAAAATCAGTAACTGTGGATTTGTAAGCAGATAAAAATTGTTTAAGTGTTTGGTAGGTTTTTTTTTAGCATTATTTATGTATCATTAGCAAGAAATATTACTGAAGTTCCTTTAAAGATGAGCTTTTTGCTCTGTGTTAATTGTATAAAGATATTCCTGTGACTTCCAAGGCTAGTTAGCATGATAATATTATGATAAGAATCTGGCACATTGCAAAATCCTCATTTATTTGATGATTTTTCTGTACCATTTCACAGCGCTGGAATTGGTCGCACTGGTGTATTGGTCACTATGGAAACAGCCATGTGCTTAATTGAAAGAAACCAACCTGTTTATCCACTGGATATTGTACGAAAAATGCGAGACCAGCGGGCTATGATGGTTCAAACCTCAGTAAGTGATGGAGAGGGAAGCCTCATTTTCTGTATATATTCTGCGCTTGTCCAGTTTTAAAACAGATGCAAAGTATTACATGATCTAATTGTATGAGTCTTCAGTTGCCGTTATATTTCATGCTTCTTACATTTAGCATGGTATAGCACAGTGTAACATAATATTTTGAAAAGGGCTTCTTTACTTGAGAGGTGTGTATTTAACTGTTGTAAATATTTCTGATCTTGCCATTAAAAGGTGATTGATTTTTATACCTCGCAAGTAGTTAGAATGCAGAAAGTCTCTTAATAAAATCATCTGTTTATATTCCTTCATCTAAATTCTGTTTAAGAAGATAAAGTAACTTTTTGTTTTTCATTCTTTGTACAGAGCCTCATAGGTAGTTCTTAAACTGAAGAAAATAAAAGTGTGCTGTGATTTGGAGAGGAAGTGGTATTTGAAGAGGAGTAGAAATTTGATAGGAACGGTGTATGTTTTTTAAATTGTGCTGCTACTCCGGTTTAGAAAAAAAAGGGGGTAAGAATGAAACTCAGAAAAAGTTGGATAATATCAGTAATAAGAAAATAAGATGTGATTTTTAACAAGGAGATGATTTGAAGACTTCAGAGCATGAGGGCAATTTTGTGTTAGCTAAGAAAATGAACATCTTGATGTTAGAGACCAAGAATGAGGGATGGGAGGCTCTGCTTCCTTTAGTACAAGTTAGATAACAGAATATTGTGTCCACTATCTAAAAGAGCTAATTGCCCTACAAATGGAAGTAAAGGAGTTTAGACCCACAAAGTCAGCAGTTAGATCTGGCATTTTTCTCTCATCTTAAAAAGAAAAAAAATAAAACACCACACACAACACTAGGTTTCCTTGAGCGGGAGAATCACAGAATGGTTAAGGCTGGAAGGGATCTGCCAGAGCTATGATTGACCAGATGAGAGGAAATCTTGCATTATCCAAGGCTGTGAGAGCATCAGGAATTGTGTTTACTGGTGTAGTATTGCAGTGCTCTGTGAACAGAGATTGCTCGTGTGTATTGCTGGGACTCTTGTCACTCACTGCAGTATGAGTGCACTCTCTGGATGTGCATCAAGACTGACTGTATGCTTGAGGAGCAAGCTGTCTGAATAGTGCCCTGCCTGTTCCTTGCAGGAATGCAAGTTAAGCTTATGGCACACAATCTCGTGACATGAGAAAGGCTAGCCTCAAGGTTTATGAAGCTGAATGTTGACTTCTTGAGTTCTCTGTCTACGCCTCCTTTTCTAAGATGAACCTAGCAAGTTCAAGCTTAAACTTTCTAAAGGTGGTCTGTTTCTGAGAATCTGACATTAGAACCTGAGGTAAATTTTAACTTTACAGGGTGCTGAGAACCTCCTGTTGCAATAGAAATCAACAGGAATTGTTTGACATAACTAAAGAATTTGGAGTACAGTAACAAATACACTGACTGTCAGACCTTGACTGGAAAACTGAATGCTAAAGTAGGATTCTTTACCTTGCTTGCTGTGTTGCACAGTTCATTACCAGCACAATTAGGAGAAAGACTGTAAGTAGCAGCTGTACTGTGAAGCTAAATCACTTGTTATTTCTGAAGTATGCAGAAGCCAGTGAGCAGACCTGGCATACTGTTCCATAAATGAGGCGCAGGAGCAAGCACTCAGCTGTGAGAAAGAAAATACCGAAGAGCTGCATGTTAGCGTATATTTATCTATCCTGGATGGTCTTTCATTCCTATGCATGCATTTCAGCTAGCCCCACTGCTCGCTCATGGCTTCAAGCCATTAGGGGTTGTTCAGTTTTAGCAGCCTGACCTGAAGCACACTCAGCAGCTCAGTGGTGGCTGTACATGTGCTCCAGCTCTGAGAGGATGACGTACATAGCCAGATGCGTGTTGTGAGTTAAGATCAGATGGGGGGCGTATTTGGTAAGAATGGACTTCTCAGAGCTCTGAACAGATCAGTTTAATGTCTTCTATTTATCATGTGAAAGTTGTAGTTTCTCGAAGACCTGTAACTTGGTCATCAGGAACAGCAAAACAAAAATTTTTATCAATATAACAAAACTACAACAAAATTTGTGTAGCTGTATGGCCGTGTGTGCGTATATATATATATTTTAAAAGGCACTGTATTTCGATAAAGAGTAATTAGAGATACTAAACAATGTAGAAGACAGTGTTTTAGAATGTAATGGAACTACTTATCAGCACAATGAACAGTAAGAATGCAGGCAACACATAACAGCAAAGAAAACTAGTCAGAGTCTGAGTTAGAGGAAGCAATGCTGAAGTATTCATTCTTACTCATTCAATAACTTGATCACACAAAGGAGTTAACAGTTGGCTTGTTCGGGCAGCAGAAATATGCAAATGAAAATAACAAGAGAAAAGTCAAGGTAATTAAGAAATAAAGATAAAAGAACAGAGTGATACTAGAGGTGGGAGTAATTGACTGAAGGTTTGAAAGAAAAGGCAGGAAAATTGAGATACAGAAAACGAATTTCTACCCTCAACTTTTCCTTAATCTTTTCTATACTTAAGAGAAATTTTTTTGGACATTTATGGACACGAATAAAATTCTGAACTACTGGTATTGAAATGCAACATAAGGTTCTTCACAGTCCGAGCATCGTCTTTTAGTCCTGCTCTTTGGTAGATGTCGGGGGAATGTTTCCAAATCCTCCTGGAGAGTTGATGAGAGCTGGCAGAAAAGGGCAGCTGGGAGAGTGTTTCAAAGATGTGAAAAGCAATTCAGAAAACATGAACTTGTGCTCCTCCTAATATAGCATTGTGACAAAGGTGCTCATTTGGGAGGTTGAGCGAGTGAATAGTCAAAAGTACATTTGGAAGATGTATGCTTCGATCCTTCTAAGTTCTTTTTCTGTTCTCAGGATTGTGTTAATCATAAATATTTATTCCAGCTATATGGATTTTTTTGTTGTGCATTGTACTGTTGTCTTGTATCACTTTTCAGAAAGACACTTGCAGGCTAATTGCCTTTAACAAATAGGTACGTTGAAACATCATAGAAAACCAGTCTTTGTAGTGGTGTAATTCAGAAAACAAACACTGATCTCATTTGAGATGAAGGTGAAGACCTCAGAAGAGCTAAATGAGCTCAAAATGTTGGGGGACAGAAGAGTTAACGTGGCTGCTACTCCTCAAATGTATTCATTCCAAAGGTTTTGATCACATCTTGCTTCAGAAGGAGATTGTGTGATCTGATTACACATTTAAAGTAAAGCATCTTATGCAATGGTGTGGCCAAGGTTTTCAAAATAAGTTTTTAGTACAGTAGTATAGACTTGCACCAATGTATCCTAGTTGGTAACTGTAAATGTGTTTTTGGTCATATAACTTAGACGAGTCCAGTACTACCTAACAGCAAGACTTATAATGCTTGTAATTACCAGATAACATTACAAAAAATAAAAAATAAAAAATTGGTGAGGTGTATAAAAGGTGTCAATAACTAGTTTCACTGAAGTCAGAAGAAACTTTAAAATTTTCATAGCTTTTAAAAATAAACTATATTCCCTAGGATTTAAGAATGTGTTCTTTCAAATTTGCAGTTTGTTTTTTCCTTAGTGTAAGATTTTTTTTAATGATTCTCATTCAGAGAAGAGTCCATGTTCCATTTGTGTCCTACGAGTACAGCCAGAAGAGCTAGATTTTCTTTTTTTCTGTGTTTTCCATTTTGTACCTTTTCTCCTGTCATTGTCCAGGAGAAAAGGAAGCAGTAAGACTGTTAGTCCTATTAAATACTACTGTATGATCGGGAGTTTGACTAATCCACCATAAATGTTCTTTGTCTGTTTGTTTTTCTTATACAGAGTCAATACAAGTTTGTTTGTGAAGCTATTCTTCGTGTTTACAAAGAAGGATTGACTCGACCACTGGATTCTAGTTAGCGCAGCAGTGAAGGACGAATCTTTTTGCCCTAAAAAGACTGCTTTTTATGTAAAGCAGGGGTTTGTTTCTCAAAGCAACTAGAGTGGACTAGAAGCCCATGAGAAGACAGATGAGCACATTTGAACTGTGGCACTTTAAATTTCTCAAGAAGATTGCTAAATCATGTACAGTATAAAGATATCATGTAGATAAATACGAGAACAATTGTGTGTAATATGCTTTATTTACATAGGCACCATAAGCAATCGTGGAAACCTTAATGCATATCTTATCTTTCACTGCCTTAAAAGACCCTTCACTTTGGAAGTTACGAAGATCCTTGTGTTTCCTTTGAAAATACAAAAGGAAAGTTGATACTACTGAAGTGATTCAGTTTAAGAAGGTATTTAATATCTTCGTATTGTATGAAAGTTCACAGAAAGCAAATATTTGTAACTTTCTTGTTGGGACACTAAATATTCGTGGGAATGTAACCTTGACTTCTAAAAGGCTGTTGAAAAGCTTTAAAGGCTAATGCATAACTACTGTACATTAAGAGTTGGAGAAGTTAAGCATTCAGTTTCGGTAAGTCTGATGGTGTGCCAACTGTTATAATACACTGTATGTGATGTGCGAAATGATACCACCTTGACACAGATAGTACCGTCTACATCTTCTGTTGATCGATTTTACTTGCAATTTGGCCTTTCAGCAGTGACCTACTTCTTAGTGTTAGCTGTTGTATTTCTTTTACTCTGTTTTTGCTGTCTTACCAGATACTTATTTTTCACAGCTCTTTCTGTATATGGACTGAAAACGTTTTAACCTAAGATGAGGTTTAATTCTTTCACGTCTGTTTCCATGTGTATTATGAGTTCTCAGATGTAAATGTGGACTAATGTTGCACACAAGTACTAGACTTTTTACTTGCTGTATATGCAAAGTAGTCTAATCCAATACTGGAAGAAAAATTACTACTGAACCCATCAAATATGTTGCTGCTAATTCAAGGTGTGAAGCTTACAAGGGCACAGGTGTTGCTAGTGTTCAGGTGGTGATAAAATGTTGACTTGCTGTCCTTCAGCAAAAACTGTGCTTTTATCCAGTGAGACACAACTCTGTTGCAAGAGTTCTGTGGATTTGTTGTGTTTCTTGCTTTATGGAAATGCAGCAAAATTCACAAGGAGATTGAAATAGAGAGAATGAATTTGTACATTGTTAAATAATTCACCCTTAAGGTACACTGGTCTCCATTTCATTTCAGATGGAAGAATTGGACTTTCTGAACAATATAACCACATTTGTATGATGTTAATTTATTTTGTGTGTGCTTTTTGATTACCCTGAGATAGTTCTTCATTTTTGAATATTGTTTCAAAAAAAAAAAATTATTCTAAGGGACTGTTTAAAACTGTTATTTAAAGGATTAGTCCTAAATAAGGAAAAAATCATTCAAAGTATATTAACCAGATGTTTATATGTATATAAAAGAAAAATCAGATAATTTTCTTTTTGGATATATATATATATACACACACATATAATGTCAGATATATTTCAGAACTATGGTTTGTATTATGGATATTGTCATTTATATTTGGAGTTTCATTACAGAAACTGCCTCAGCTATATAATATGCATCTCTCACGCTACCAGAAGGTTGGATGGTTTTGTTTTGTTTTCTTTTCCCCAGGAGATGACTGAAAAGTGAATGTAGTACATGCTTAATTGCTAATCTTTGTCTCCTGTAGGCTTTGTCCTTTCTTCCAAATTACATTATTAGTTATAAGTAGAAAGAAGATACCTGGTAACTATTTATTGACTAAAAAAGAGTTTTTTAGCTGGAACACACAAGATCATTGACAACACAGACATCTTAATGGCTTTATAGGCTAAAGGGGTGAATAGGTTTGTGTTCATTCTTATATATTGCATTCCTGATTTTATCTTTGCAAAAGTTTTTATAGTATGTGGGGTTTTCATCCTCTTGCTTGACTGGGCAGAGACTTGAAACAAAAAGATTGTAACTCTGCTTCACTCTTGCTAAACTGCATCAGGTCACTCAAATCTGTCTATGGTAAAATACTTCTGAACACAGATTTTGCTTGAAAGTTTTACTGGAAAATACATATGGTGAAGTGCTGTACAAGTGTGAGCCGTCAGCTGTTGTTCAGGAGAATGTTGAGGAGTGAGAAAACCTGGTGACATGTCCCCATATGAGTAGTGGGCACTGAAGAATCTGTGCCTACTGTCTAGTTATTTAACAGAAGCTCTTTTGCTGTAATGTCTGTGCCTTTCTGTTAAAATATCTTGTTTTGAAGTTTTGCTGTGCCTGGATCTCAAAGTCATTGCTTGCAGCTGGCATGACTTTGTCAAGAAGTGAAAAAGGCATGGGGGGGGGAATAAAAGCAGGAGAATAAATAGTAAGAAAATATTTAGAGCATCTCTGTGATGTTTGTTTCTTTCATAGAACTATTTAATTAAACTTACTATTTGTGTTCAAGATTAATGACCTGTTCCTATCACTATTTATGTTTCTTCATGTTGAGTATGTATTTTCCAAAACATGGTAAATTTCTTCAGCATGTAACTCCAGTCTCAAGATCCATAGTATGGGTTTGACTTGCATTAGTTAGTATGTGTGTTTTTACCTGATGGTCGTCATATTATGACAAATGCTGCTCTTGTTCTGGTAAAGTTGGAGGGCTTCAGTAATAGCATTCTTCTGCTATTATTTGGATTTTAATAACTTGTTTTATATTTTAATAACTTGTGAAATTGCTGGCGATTGCTGCTCCACTTAAAGCTATAAAAACAGTAATCTCTGTAATATTTGCTTTATTTTTTTGTAAAACCATAGGGAAAACATTAACTACACAATTGTCTTGTACACTGTGTCCGTCTTTATTTCATTCTTGCTGGGTTTTGCACATGTACCTGTAGGGTCCTTGTGGGAGAATGAAGGGGTTTGTCTTCTCTCGTACTGTGTGATGACTTTGCACTGAATGATGTATGCCTTAGATTTGATCTTGCCACAAAAGCATAATTATGAAAAAGTCGTCTTACTGCTGGCTTTTGTTTCCACAAGAATTAGGAAATTAAAAAGGCACAGAGTTGTTTGATTTTTCTTGTAGGAGTTAAAACTCCTAACACAAAACTTGTAACTGCCACACAATTGACAAATAGCATAAAGTGCTGTGTAGTCAAGACTCTGTATAACCTTCCTGAACGTTTTAACCTTGTTTTTTCCTATGCTCGTGTGAGCATGACAGTGAGTGTTCAAGGTTTCTAGCGTGGTGGAGCATGAGAGAAAACCTTTGAGGTTTTTGCCATTGTGAAACACACTGATTCTATTTCCTCAGAATTAAGCAAATTTTGGCTAACTGGCTTTCTGTTTGATACAGAAGTAACTATGATGCCTATTCAGAGCATCTGCAAAAATATAAAAAGGGAACACTTCTGAGAGAGAGGTGGGAGGCACAGAACATACCGTGCACAGAAAATGAGAAAAATGGTGCCGTAAACCATGGATGCCTTTTCTGCTGTGGGGTATAAAAAATATGAATCATTGAAATGCAACCAAACCTTGAATAGTTCTGGTATTTTGCTCAAAAACAAAAAAAAATAAGTTTCATAATCCAGGGTTTTGATTTCTACAGTCTTGTCTTTAGGTATTGGTACTAAGTTATATGCAATCTAATACCCCTAAGAGATCAACAATATCTTTCAATATACACTTTTTTTAACAGTTGATTTTCTTCTTTTCCCTCCTTTTCTACTATGCAATACTTGCTTAAAAAAAAATTCTAAGAAATCTTGAACTCTGAAGTGTGTATTGAACTGTGCATTTACTTTATTACAAGCATAATACTGTTCTACAATAGTTCTTCCTCCTATAGTGTTCTTATGTGTCAGACTAAATGTGTCCACTGAAAATGTTGAAAATAGACATGCCTGCTTCATTTTCAAACAATTAAAATTTTAAACATAATTATTTCACTGATAACAGCTTTACTGTCATATCTTTAAATGTAGCATTTAAGTGCAAATTGACTTTGTTCATTCACATAAACCCTTTCCGGAGCTTGCGCTGGAAAGTGTTTGTGTTTCAGTTGGTAACCTGCAATTAGTCTACTTGGTTAAAAGCATTTATGAATTGAAACTGTATAGAAGGTAAAGTTGTGTCATGAAACATTTTGTTCAAAGGCAGTTGAAAGCCAAGTGAATGATTAATTCATTATATAAAACATAATGTTTTGATTAAATGGAATCTCTTCCATTTAAGTTCTGACACTGATAGTGTTAAGCCATCTCAGATGACTGTCTGTTTTAACAATAGCGTTATATTAACAGTTTAAATATAGCAATTTAATGCAATATGGTTTAGTTTTAGTGTACTTCAACATATTTAATGTTTCAGTCGTTCAGTAGCTGTACAAGCTTCAAACAATGGTATCCACAATCACTGCAACTTGTCTTAAGGCAGAAGATTTCTCCTTCTGCAAAGGAATAACTAGCACGTGATTTTGAAAGATGTTACCATTTTCGAGCTCAGCCCTTTCACGGTTGTGCTCTGATTTGACCACTGGCGGTTGAGGACCAAGAATATCATGGAAAAAGCAAATTCTGTGGACTGCTGACACTGCAGAACTTGTGCTACAGTTAAGATACCAGTAGCTGTCGTCTTCAAAATAAATAAATAAAAAGCATTAAGTTAACCTTGGGAGATGACTCTGGAAATGGGGAGCAGCATGTGCCTTTTTAGGCCTTCCCAATTTCTTTGCGAACTACTTGGATAAAAAGTGTCTATTCTTTTGAGCTGAGCTGCAGTCTTTGAGTCTTCAGTGACATTTTTATTTAAAATATTAAAACATTTAATGAAATGCTTCAGTTAGTTGCTCAGTTTCCATTTTCTTGGCTTTCACAATGTAATTTCTTGAGTTGTCATTGTTCTACCTTATCAGATGCTTTCAGGTTTTCCACAACCTAAAACTGGCTCTCTCACAGACGAGCCAGGGGGTGTTGCTGTTGCTCACGCAGTGATGTTACACGTACCTGCGGAAGGTGCCACATGGTGCTGGGACCAGCCTGAGCTGAGCTGCTCCCTGAGGAGCTGGAACAGTGCTGTTAACGTGGATAAAAATGGTAAATATATTTTGAAAGACCACGTAGGAAATACTTTGTTCTGAGTGGTTAATATCTGTTCTTATTCAATAAAAAAAATAAATAGTTTGTAAGGAAGAAAATGTTTTTAACAGCAAAGGTAAGAGTGGAAAATGCTATTTTTTTTCCTTTGTGGAATACTTTTCTGTGTTGTAAATGCATCGCTTCCTTTGGAACAGTTTCTTTAGTAAAAAGCCCTTCTGTTTGTGGGATTGCATTTTTGTCATATCGACCCAGAAAAGAGTTAGAAGGAGAATTTATTCTTCACTTACTGCTCTGTGTTTTTGAATAATATTAAACAGAACTGAAATATTTTCCTTCTAAAAATGATTTTGGCTGCTTTCATTTAGTGTCTTTTTCTGTGACATATACGGAGCTCAAATGGGGCTGGGTAACTACTGAGGTTGCCATGTGTGCTAAGAAGGAACATCCTTTGCTGGGTCAATTAAAGCCATTCCCTACCATCAATTACCAACTGAAATCAGCCTGTTGTCATATTTCATAGAATCACAGAATGGTTCGGGTTGGAAGGGACCTTAGAGATCATCTTGTTCCAACCCCCCTGCCATGGGCAAGGACACCTCCCACTACACCAGGTTGCCCAAAGCCCCATCCAGCCTGGCCTTGAGCACTTCCAGGGAGGGGGCATCAATGACTTCTCTGGGCAACCTGTTCCAGTGTCTCACCACCCTCACAGTGAAGAATTTCCTCCTTATATCTAGTCTAAATCTACCCTGTCAGCCTTTTGCAGAAGGACTGTTTCCTAATAGAAAATCTTTGGAGATTGCTCTCCAAGCATCAGGAAATCCTCTTGTGTTAAAGTAGAATTGATGCTTTAAAAAAAAAAAAAAAAACTGATTTTTTTTTTCCAGTAGAAAGGTAGGCCTATTTACTAAAATCTGTACAAAACAAACTCATGTTAAATATATATATAAATATGTATATCTTGAAGGGAGTGTCTTTATTTTCTGTGACTGCATTTTTTGTGGACTTAAACCAAACTAGTTCTCGACTAGTAAGCAATGTTGCTACTAAGGCACAGAAAAATCAGCACCTTTGTGGTGTTGCGCTATCTAACCTGAGCAGTCTTGTTTAAAGATCAAGTGTAATAACTTAGCAATATCAGTGAATTCCTTTCTTCCTCCAAGGAGGAGAAAAAAACAATCAACCCAGCGGTGTTAATTTCTTGTGGGCTTCATTTGCCTTAATTAGGTGGCAGCTTGGCATGGTAGCAGTTGACTTAATCCTCATCAGTGCCCTTCAAACTCAGAGCTTAGCATACATGAATGCAAATCTGGTATAACTGTTGCTTCCCTAATTTTTAATAGAAATTAAGTTACTGTATGTAGAAATTAGGTGGAGAATTGGTATATGTGCTCAAACGTAAGTATATTTCAAATCTGGATTTTGCACGCTAAACGATGAGCGTCATTGCCCATATTCCACAGTCCTGTACAGTGAGTACTGAACATAATTTATATAGGTTTTCACACCTCATTGTGTCGCCTTAATAGAGAGATGCAAGATAAATAAAGGGGACAGTGCTTTCAGCGCTTGAAATTGTTGGGCATTCATAATAACAAATGAGGTGGTGTTTAAAAGTGACCTTCATTGCAGCTGAGGGGGAAATGCACTTAATAGTACTGCAGTAAATCACGGAAAATTTGGGAAAGTCAAAGCAGTTTTTTGAAAGCTTTGCAAAAGATTCCACTATTCTAGTCACTAATTTGTCTTTTTGTATATGTTCAGTTAACGTTCCTGTCAGAGATGCTGAGAAACCTTGGGAGATAATATCCATTCAGTGATAACAGCTATTTTATTGTATTTTATTTTTTGGTCACTGACTGTGTCTGTACCACTCTTTAGTTTTTCCTGAGGTCTTAGGTGCCAGTGCATTAAAGGAATAAAAGAATGTAATTGGTGTATTTAGAAGGTAAGGAAAGAGTTCATTTTATCCCAAGTTGTGCTTTTCTTTTAAATCATTTGAAATGTAAATTAATGTTGATATTACGAAGGTTAATTTATTGTTAAAGATGTAGACATCTCCTGAGATGAATGTATCATTTTTCTTTTTTATTTTTATAGGAATAAAGTATTGGTTAATGTTTTAAGTGTAGTTTTCTTGGGATTTGGAGCTGTTTTGAACAAAAATATCAGCAACCACCATTTTATGTTTATTGTTTAAAGGCTGATGGTGAAATAAAGCATTTTTGGCTGTATGGTTTTACTGTGACTTTATTCAAGGAATCATTAAGAGTTGCTTGGAAAACTTATTGACTTTTTTAATTCCTTTTAAAAAATCACACATAGCTGCAGCTTGAATTTTATCTAAGCAAACAAGCCTGTATGGGAAGTGTCTGCTCTATATAGATAGTGTGTGATTTTTTCATGAAGAGCTTGCTGGAGAAGTAAAGCAGCCAAGCAAGCTTAGCATTCGTAGGAATATTCCACTTTGAACAATTTTTATAAAGGAGAATTGTCTTGACTAATTAGGCCACTGGGCCTTTGTACTCATGACACATAAGACCACAATACACAATTGCTTGAATGTAGTTTTTTTTTTTGTTTTTTTTTTTTACTGTTATGTGTAAAATGTGCAGAGTAACATTCCCTTTGGGATTTCCAGTCCCTCACGTACTCCCAGAGTCAGGTGAGGAGCTGTACATTGTACACCCGTTGTTGCTCCAGGGTTACCGTCGTGCTTTCACAACAAAACAGAGCCCAGTGATGCTGTTCTTGAATTTTGTGTGTGTGTAAAATACCAGTTTTTAAGTTTCAAACTAGAAAAATACACTGAATATGGAATCCAACGCTAGAGCATTGACCTTAAAATATGTTTGAGGTTTGGTTAATAACTGGGATAACTGTTAGTAAGCACTTCTTGCTATTGACAAGAGGTGGCTCTGCCTACTAATTAGTCTTTTTAAGCTTGAGACCAGTAATCCTTGAGAATGATCACGGAATATCCTGACAAAGCTATGAGTTCAATGGAATCTCAGTGAAAGAAAGCACAAGACCAAACTCAACCATCTGGACACCTAGAATATAAGATTTAGATGCAGGTTTGAACCTCTCATAGGTGCACAGCAAGCTATAGCAAGATAGAGGTTTTGCTGAAAATCCACATGACACAGCTTACAGAAATGTGTAGCAGTGTCTTCACAGCTTAGCAGAGGAGGACTTCACCTGCTTGTCTCCAAACCCAGGATTGTATTGTCAAGCCTTGCTCTGTGCTTTTAGACCGGTGAGTTCTCATTTAAAATTAAATATTGATTTGTTGTTTGGAACAACAAGTTGTTGTTGTTCTAAACAACAACGCGATTTCTAGTCCCTGTTGAGTATGTGGATCCTCAGCTCTGATGTGAATAAATGCCTGGGATATTTATTAGCTTGAGAATTGCTGTTACAGGAGAATCTACTCTCATTGCTTAAGTGTTCCTCAGAAATCTCATTGCTGAGGACATTTGCATTCTGAATAGAGTATGCCAGTTTTGTTCTCACTGAGATTCATTCACGCAATTTCCCATGGTATTGCACCTCTGCTACATCTGTAGTGCTGCCTGCATGAAGTGAGATAGCAGAGAACGGGCAGGAGTCTCTGGCACGTGGCTGGGAGCAACCTACGTCTCCAAGAGATGTTGCTTATACTGTGAAGCAGCGGGGTGACTTTTGGGGATGAAAACAGGAACTGAGGGAGAGGCAGAACTGGCAGGTTAGTTCCGAAAAGAACCTAGATGCTACACACGCAACCTACAGGACCAGAGCGTGACTGGATCTTCTGCAGAAGCAGATAACAATTTGCAGGGAGCTTCTTCCAATTCCCCTTAGATTTTTACTCAAAGGAAAACAAGCAATTGAGCTGCAATCCCTATGGTGCTACAGCAAGTCTGAGCCCCCTTTGAAGTGGGAAGGTTTCTTCCCTCCTGTAAAGCCAGCAGTTCTTTCATGACTTGGCGCGAGTCACGTTATTTTCCCATTCCTCAGCCTGACAGAAGCAGCAGTGAGTACTCAAAAGTGGCCTGATCAAAGCCAGGGGAAAACAGAGCTCCTGAGCCGTGTAACCAAGAAACCTGCCTTAGCAACTCCTATGACAAGAGGAGTCTTCGTGGCTTGCTTAAATTGCATTACTTCCAAATGCTGACTCCCTAGTAAGTGGGTAGGAAGGAGATGTATAAACATACTTATATGTTTATACATCCCCTTCTCCTACATATGTATAAATAATAGAGTATATCAAGTAAATAAGTGAATAATGAAAGTAATCCCAAATAAGACAGAGCAGACATGACTTTTCAAACCCAGAATCCAGAAAGGGAGAGGTCCATAAGCAAGGTAGCAATACAAGTAACATAAATAATGTATGAATGATGAGTGATTTCTTCATCCATGCCACTGCAGTATTTGTACTGAAGTAAAAACTTGATCCCAGATACTGGAAAAATCTGTATATCACCTGGTTTTGTTGTTTATATGTATAGTGTTTGCTTGTGCTGATTCCTCTAATACATGCAGAGATTTATTTGTCCAATTAACAGTGAATATTGCTTGCTTTCTTGCTGTCTGTGATGTTTGGTTTTTCATCATTACAACAAGGTTATTTAGATTAAGGACTTTTCTAAGGCTTATCATTTAAATAAATTCATTTCCTGGAATTTGAGGGAATTTAGATGGCAAAAAACAGGGAAAATAAAATGCTTTATGTAGCCGTAATTGCATTCAGTATACATTTAAACAGATGGACTTCATGTATCATGTCTTGTTTCCTTAAAGCAGTTATTACTCAAGTTTATCTGATACAATTAGGGTGCTGGATGCTGTGCAAATAGCTACTAAATGCAATCCCAGTTCCAAAGGGCTTTCGAGCTGGCTCAGAGCAGAAACAGAATGTTATGCTTGTGCACAATCAATCAGACAATGGGATATGATGAAGCAGGTACATGATACGTTTCCCTTCCTTCATAAGGACCAGAAGCGCTCCCCCAAACTATTTCAGCAGACATGTTAGGAGCCAGACGCTGAGTGATGTGAACTGGGAGGGTTTTGGAAGCATCCAAGTGCAAACAGAGGGAACAGTATTGTTTGGAGCCTGGCTTATCCAAGCACAGCAAGAAAGAAGTCATAGGAACTGGAGGTAAAGCACTGGCACGATGCCTTGAGAGGAAGCCCACATAGTGCAGAGCACTTTATGAAAAGAGATTTGAAACCTCGTGCAAAAATTTGGTCCCACTGTGTTCCTGTTGCTTCATGGTGACAGGACATTGGTGGAACTGTGCAGATTATTCAAAAGTTTGAACAAAAAAAAATAAAATTTCTAATACATGGTTCTTGTTAGATTTCTTTTTTTTTTTTCATTGCCTGTTCACACCCCCCTCCAAAAAGGTAGCAATAGCTGAAATTTTGCAAAAGAGAACACATTTTTGCATAATCCCCATTGGAGAAAGTACTGTGATTATCTTGTTCCTAAGAAAAGTTTGATTTACCACAGTGTGAGATGCACTTATTTATATCTGTTTTCCAGAAGGGTAAGGCGAGGTGCAGAGCAGTTACAGCAGAGCTGGCAGATCAGGGATCTGAGCTTCCAGGCTAAGTTCTCGTTCTCTGCATGTGCCAGGGGTGATGCCAGGGATGATGCCAGCTCCTAGATTGGTTTACACTTGTTCTATGTGGAAAAATGTTTTGTGGAGTTCTGCGCTAAAGAAGGTTCATAATGAAACCAGCGTATTACTGCTGGAGGTAAGTGAGCTATAGGTTTGGGGGGGCTGCGTCAGGGTGAAGCAGTTCACAAGACAGCGAGACGTTCGCTTCTCCTAGAATGAGTATTTTAAGTGCAGCCCACTCAGTGTCCTCCCAACACTGGCAGCAACCATCCCTTCCTTAGCCTAGTTGTTCTCCTCCATCATCTGAAACACATGTGCCTCCCCTGCACACACAGCATGCAGTGTTAAATTCTGGTTGTGGCAAGTGGGTAGAAGTGGGTGAGTTGCTGTTGTGCTGGCACAGATGGTGTCTGCAGTGCAGCCACCAGCTTTGTGCATGTGCTGTAGGTGGTTGCTAAAGGAAAACAGAATAATTCAGAGATTTTGTTGAAAAGGTTGGTTGGTTTTCTCTTATTTATTGGGGGTGGGGCAGATAGAAACCTGAGGTCAATTTGGATTTTTCAGTGGCTGATGGTTGTCAGTCATAAGGCTTGGTTTTATTTAGATGAGAGGGACTTGGTGCACTGGGCCAAGGGTAGTGCGATGGGGATGATTAAGAGTAGAGGAACCTAACCAATGGTTTTCTGCCTTTTGATAATTTGCAGGTAGCTGGATTTCTGGACCACAGCTTCCATGTGTCCCCATCTTCCTCTGGTTTATCCCCGTCACTTATTGTAACCAAGGCCCACACTGGGCTGCCTGCCACTCCCTCTGCTCAGCCTGGTACTAGGTGCTCATCCTCCTTGTGAGCAATCCCACGGCCGCTGACAGGTATCCCATCCCCTGAGGCACAGTAAGGCCTGGTGCTAGCAGCTGGGAATACCCTCCATGCACCCAGAGCGTGGTGGCTCCGCTGCCTCCTTACACCCTGAGGTGACATCATGTAGGTACCTACTGTGGGCCGCAGCAGCCGCCCATCGCCTGCCATGGGGACTGGTGTGCTGCACCCCATCCTTGGAGGCTCCCTTTCCACACAGGATCTGTAGAAGGTGCAAAGGAGCCACTGAGAGTGATGACCAGTGAACCAGCAGGAGCACTGGTGATCTGTAATGGTTCACTCCCACCCCCCATGTTGGTTTGTGGGGCCTCTGAGATGTGTCCCACGTGTGTTGACACATCCGACCTAATAGCGGAAAGTTGGCTGGTTAGGCGTAGATTTTCATGAAGTTTTCTCTGTGGGTGATCATAAATATCCTGATAAAAGTGCCTTTTGTTGCAATATTTCCTTTGTGGCAGTTATGGTGGTTTTTTAGCTAAAGAGACTTTAATCTACAGGAGGGAAAAATCAACAAAACTTGGAGGAGGAGACAGATGATAGAGTATTCATTTCCAACAGCTCATTAACATGTTTTTTTTAGTACAAAACATTGCAGAAGTCCCTTGAAGACCTGTGGCACCCTAAGTAGGCACTGAATTCCCTCATTTAATCACTCAGCAAAGGTTCTGACTTCAGACCCTCCCAGCTGCAGCTGCAAGACAAGCTTGGCTGACCTGCCAGTAATAATGTACCATGAGCTCCCACTTAATAAAATCAGAAGATAATTCACATATGCTGTATAGTTCACAGTTTCATGTTTCATGCTGAGTGATGTAAGGTATTTATCAGCTGGTTTAATAGATCAAATCTCTGCCTGCACCTCCCCACGCTCGGCTGCGTGTGGATTGAGGCTGACAACTCTGCCTGTATGAAAATATTCCTTGCTCAACCCCATGACTAACGCAGATAATTATTTTTAAAACAGCTCTGGATGTCACTGCAGTACGCTTTCATGTGCACACAGAATTGTGTATTTACATTCATCTGGCATTTGTGAACACCAGGACTCCGTATAAATCTTACTCTAACCGTGCAGTTTAAAGAAATACTTTGTGGGGCCAGTGCCGCAGTGGGGAGCCGGTTTGCATGGTCTGGATAACCACAGGAATAAAGCACCAAGTGTATAATAAATAAAGATGAGCATCAAAGAGATCTCATTTCATGACACGTTATTAAACTCTTGCAGTCCAGAAGACCCGTGAGGTCGGCCTGTTTCCCACAGTGGCAGATTTTTTCTTCTTTCCAAACGTCACTGAATTTGGGGAAGGCCCCCAGCCATCTTCTAAAGTGAGTGAAGGGTGGTGGTGGGATGGAAAACGATTTGGAAAGTCAGAAGGCAGAGCCCTTCCCATGAGCCTTGCCTTGCTCAGCTGCCAGGGCTAAGCTGGATGCCACAGCAATGAGGAGACAGGAGGAAGGCTTTGTCAGGATCCTGTGGCCAGAGAAACAGCTGTCCTGATTTCCACATTGGAAACGGTAGTGACATTTGAGCAAGATTAAGAAGAAATTAAAAAAAGAAAAAAAGAAAAGAAAGGAAGAAAGAAAAGCCACTCTCGTAGGTTTTACATTCCAGAATGGCACTGGGTTTGAAAGGTAGATTTATTCAATGTGATTTTCAGTGAGTTGGTGTTGTGGTTGCTTCTATCTTGGCTGCTTGCTGCATTTTCACATGGAATTAGTTAATTTGTTCCAGTGCTTTTCTAGGAATTGAAATTGAAACTACTTGCTCTGTTATCCTCGGACATTTCAATTATCATTATTATTATGTTTAGGATAAACTTGCCTGTTTCTTTCCTATTATCCCACGTTTTCTCCCAAGTGCTCAACAAAAACTGCTGAGAAGCAGCATGGATGTATTTCTTTGGGTGCAGCCAGTTAGGTAAGCGTAGGTGTTTTCTGCCTTACCAGAATACTTTCCATCTTGCTCCTTGTCTGGAGTCATCTTGGCACTTAGGCCCCATTCCTTGGCATTATTCTCCTACTCATCCATGTTCTAGCTGGATGCCCTCCAGTGAATACTGAAGCAGAGACTTTAATTGCTTTAATTCTCAGTGTTGGATACTCCCTTCCCACTGAGAAGTGATCATGATTACCTTGCTAATACATTGATTTACATACTTTCCTGTTAAGATCACTGTTCTCTGGATCTGTTTCATGTCTTTGCCTGTTTTTATCCTTAAATGTTGTTGTTCTTCTGTCATGTTTATCTTGAATAACTTAATTTGTTTCCCAATTTTCGTATTCTTTAGTTTCAGGCTGTTAAAGAGCTTCTGTCAGGGCCAAGTTATGCATCCTTCTTACTAGCAGAGCATGTGCACGTGCTGTTAATACCCTTCCCATAGGGAGCTACCCAGCCTTCCAAACTCCGTCTTCCCTTTAACTTTCTAGAAAATCATTGCTATCATATTCCAATAGGATCTTGAGCTTCTTGTCTGTTTTATAACTTTCTGCTGGGAAAGGAAAAGGCTACCCAAGTCCCCAGCTAATGGCTTAGGGAATTTTTTTTTTTAAAAAAAAAAGCAATTGAAGCTGTCTACCTGCAGCTTACCTCCAGTGTGTCCCATGCTGCTTTGCCCGTTTTCAACACTAAATGGAGGCTTCTAATAATTTTCTCATTGTGTCCTGCCAGAAGAAAAGCAGAACATGAAAATAAATAAAATAATTCTTTGATACGCCAAACAATATAATTCCTTTTTCCTTGTTAGCTCTTCCTATGGAGCTATGAACTTTTCTCGTAACGCTTTCCATGTATGTCACCTACCAAGCTTTTGGAATTGTAATTACATTGTGATCAATGACTTTGGTTCTTTTTCAGCTGATACATTTCTTTTTAAAGGAAAGTTTTCCACCGAGTATTAAGTTATATTTCAGAAAAAGAGAAAAATTTGCTAACAACTCTCTCATTCTGTGGAGATTCTTTTTTATGGTGAAATTTGTTCTAGGAAAGAAGTTGTTAGCTTGCTTTTCACTCTCTCTCTGCATTTAGGGCCACGTGCTCTGGAGCACAGAGGGAATCCAGTGCCAAGTGTTAGGAGGAGCGTCTGTGTGTGCTGGTGAGGCTGGACGTGTCCTTCTCATCATGTGAGACTTCCAGCATCCCAAGTCCTAACACTGACACGTGGGACTCGATTTTGCAAGAGCACAACGTTGGCTCAGTGGTGACTTTCCAGTGGGGCTCCCATGCTCCCTGTAGCACCTCTGCTGCTGTTGGCTGAGGACAGAGGAAACCTTGTCAAGGTCTCCTCTGTCCTCATCCAACAGTGGCTGATGAACAGAGCACCAGTGATGCAGCAGGCAGAGAAGCGCCAGGCAGCTGCTGTGCTTGGTCCTGAGCACTGCGTAGCACTTAGATTGTAACTGTGCAAAGTATTGAGGCCTCCCAGCAGAGAGGGGAAGTGAAGCTAGTGGTTCTCTGTATTTTCATTATTTAACCTATTTCTCTTCACAGCGTATTGACATAAAAACTGAGGAGTCTCTGAAGAAGGTTATTGCGAATTCATGGAGTGCTTTTCTTTTACTTTGCAGCCTGCAGCATTGATTAGCTTGAAGTAAAATATATCACTGTGGCATTTTATCCTCTTCCTGAAAAGGAATTACAGTAATAGCTGTCAGAGAGCCTGGTTACCTCGACTGCAGGCTGCATCTCCATGATCTCCTGAGTGATCTCTTAGCAGTGTGGGCCTACTTGGTTTTATATCAGATTTTCTTGTTTTGATGACTGTCTTGCATACCAGTTTGCTTCTCCTAATGAATCCACAGACCATAAAGATGGATTTCTGCAGTGACCATCTCTCTTTTAAGGAGGGAGTTTGGTAGGGCATGCTGTGACCCTCCAGCACTCTGATGCATTTTCCCCTGTGCTGTTGACAAAGCAGTGAGCAGAGCAGATCTGTGCAACAAAAACGACTTATCTTCAACTCAAACTGCACCTGGCCTGGCCTTTTGGGTAAAGCAAGAAGATTCTTGCACTTCATTGTTCTAGAAATGTAGTTTGGTGTTATGAAAGCCAACCCTGATTATTTCCATTGACATTTTTGTTGGCAAAATGGGTTTTTGTGGTTCTCACAGAAAGCCCTTCTAGCCACAGGAGTGCGGAATTTTTCCTTATGGAAGAAAACTATATCCAATGCAAATAATGCTTTTTAGTCAATTCAGATGTCACAACGCTTCCTGATTTCAGGCTTCACCATGTAGCCTCCATCCCCTGGCATGGCCCATGGAGAGCAGCAGGGCTCCTCCAGCCCCACACCAGCTCTGCCTTAGCTTGGCTGGCCATCCCCTGTGAAGGCAGGAGTGGGCTCAGAAGCACCAAACCTCAGCTCTTCTCAGGCCCTCGGTGGCTCTTAGAGCTAAAACCACTTCACCATTAGTTCTTCATCCCTACTCCCATCTCAGTTTCCACAAAAGAGATGAACAATGTGACTTCATCAAAGTTTTTCTCCTGGGGTAGAAATTCATTTGCTTCCCTCTTGAAATTCTTCCTTGAGGGAGAACTGCAATGTCGAAGCCTGGGCTGCTGGAGTGGTACCCACATGGTACATGGCACAGAGACCCCACTGTATTCGCATCTCACAGCTAATGCATGTAGCTAAAATAAATCCAGGCAATGCCATAGACCTACGATCAATGCCTAAGGAAGTTGTTTACTCAGGAATCAGAAAGGCTAATGATTATTAAATCTGCCTGAGGGTACACTGGCATGCAATAAGCATCGTTTTTATCTCCTTGCACGATGGATTAGACCTAAAAGCACTGAAGAGCTTACAAACTACCAAAAAAAAATCTTTCCTTCAAACTGGATATATGCTTCTAGATGCTGTAGAAGGAGCATTTGTATATATTTTTAAACATTAATAAGTGCACTGGAGATTGTTAGCCTGCTACTCTGCAGCACACCAGCTCGGCACCTGTGCTAGCTGAGTAAAGGTTTTACATTCCTATATATTACTGTCAGATTTGAATATTTCACCTAAGGCAGGTTCCTGACATTCACTTACTGACTTGCCATCCTTCCCTTTTCCTCCCCCACCACCCAGGAGACAGCTCAGGTGCCAGCTCCTGTGAGCAGAGCAGAACAGAGCTGGGCTGCAGCAAGCTGGCTTCTCTGATCTCTGTTTCTGTTGCATGCATCACCTCAGTACATAAGAGGGGACATATGCTCAGCCTTAAAAAGCAACTGAAACGTGACACATTTCCCTACAGCTCGGCTCACAGCCAGCCCTATCTGCTGAGTTAGGTGGCTGTGGTGCTCGGGAGGGACCTGTGTCACCAGGACTGTCACCAGGACAGGAGCTGGACTTGCTGCTTGGTACCCTGAGATCGTGAGATCTGCCAAATAGCAAATCTCTCTTGTGCCAAACCGCCTTGTCTCTTTGAATAGCAGGATCTTCCTCAAAGCAATCCGAGTTTTCTCAGATAGTGGGTTTTACAGCTGTCACTTACTGCAATGGCTTAACTTCTTCCAGGAGAAATAGGCTGGCTCAAGGCTCCAAGAAAACAGTCCCTGGAAAGCCCTGCTGGTGGCCAGCTGTAATCAGAACGGTAGCCGTGGGGTCAGCTACGTGTTCTTCCCTGGCTGGAAGCTAAGTCTCCAGGGAAGAGAGAGATCCTAGAAGCTGCCTGACCTAGCAGCTTCTCACATGCGCAGCTGTAGCCTTGGCTTATTGGTGAATCTGAGACTCTGACTCCTGAAAACATCATGCTGCTGGGGACCAAGATTTTCTCTGCTTACCATTTCTGTGAATTAGGTAGGGAGGCACGGTCTAGAGCTGTTTCTATACTCGCTTTTCTCATCTTCTTGACTTATGCTGGAGTTGAAGGCCTTCTGAAGCACATACAATCTCTAATTACAGCAGTTATCAAGCATTTAGATGGCTGTGAGGTCACCTCACTGCTATAGAACCCGGGTGGCCTTTGCATTTTCCTCTATTGATGCAGAGTCCACCACTCTTTGGCAGCAGAGGTGGACATTTGCAGGAGATAACTCATCAGTAACTCTTGAGTTCTTGCATCATCTTCTGCTCAGGAGCTCCTCCAGTCTTATTGTTTCTCCCATGTAAAACTGATTTTTCCCCCTCTGATTTTTTAGGTCTTTCTTCTTCCAGCAGACCCCAAAGCAGTTCAGCACAATATACTGCTGCTCTGTGCTCTTCTGCAAATTTACAGTGAGGAATATTCAAGCAGGAGGTGTGGGATTGTGTGGGTTTTCCTCGTTATAAACTCTCATGCTCTCAAACTGCCTTCATGCTGCAGCTATCTGAGAGCTTTGCTATATGAAAATTTAGCTGGAAATGATTGTGATGAAAAGCTGAATGTTGCAACAATATCATCCAATATTTCTTCCACAGAAACACAAATAGCTTCTTAGAGGAAAGGAGGAAAGATACCGTGTGGCAGACTTGCAAGGCTGCTGTGTTGTCCTTCTGTAGCTCCAGATAAATATAGAGTAAATCTCCTATGTAAATCTTCCAGTCTTTCAACCTCAAACAAACAAGCAAACAAACAAAACCAAACAACTCTGCTTTTCCTCCCAGCACTGGTGCAAATCATAGCAAACTTCTGGATCAGCTTACTACCAAAGCAGGCAGGAGCATTGGCTGCTCAAAGCCCCTCATCACTTATTTATTTGCATCCTAGCTTTATAGCAAAGGTCATCTCAAGCAGGGTACAAAGAAACCTCTTCTCAAAGACGACTTGTCCTTATGAGCCCAGAGTTATGAGATCACAGGTTTTCTTTCTAAATACAGGGAGTAAAACTGAGAGCAGGCTCCCATTTTCATGCCACAATTTCTCTCAAAATAAAACTTTTTATTAAAAAACACACAAAAAATCCCTCCAACCTGTACAATATGATATTTTTTTGAAGACTAAAAACTTGCTCAGAAGAAGTAGGCAATCTAACAGGGCCACCAGTGACAACATCGTCATAAAGCAAAGACCCCAGCAGCCCCCAGCCCAGCCACCAGTCTGCTGCATATAGTCACAGAGGAATGGAGGAGGACGACTGAGAGTTCACACTACCAGGTACTCTGGGGTCCATATGCAACGCTGGGCTCTTAGGTCTGTTACAGCATCTAGCACAGCTGGAGCACCTGATCTGGATGTATCAGTGCTGTTTCTACAGAGATTACTATAATCACATTTGCTGTGAAAAGTTGCAAAGAACCTGTACCAGATTCCACCTCTTCCAAAGCACAATATCTTCTCTGCAAGGGAGAGTTGCCACGTTGTTTTCTTTACTGGTCGTTGCTGCCCAATTTCTATGTGCCTGTAAGGGCTGTGTAGTTAGCATACTGCTGGTTACACTTTCGTATAAACAAACAGCCTGACATTTAGCTGAGCTTGAAGAAGAGTCCTTTATTTCCCCTATCAATTTCACTACAGCCAGATGTATCTCATTTCCTGACTCATAAAAGAAGTAAGTGCAATAGTGTTCAGGCCTGAGGAAGTGAGCAGAAGCCTTGAGACAACCATGCCAGAGTTAAAATATTGAGCAGCTTTGCTGGTTCCTTGTGGATTCCAACCCAGGGGCTGGACACTGTGGTCACCTGTTATGGTCTGACCCAGCAGATAGCTAAGTCCCACAAAGTTTTTTGCTCACCCTCCCCCCTCCCCAGATGGGATGGGGGAGAGAATTAAGAGAAAAATGCAGTAGAACTCGTGGGTTGGAATAAATACTGTTTACTAAGACAGCAGAGAAAGTAAAAGAAATGACAGTACTTTATATATATTTATGTATATATACAAAATAAATAAATAAAAGGATACGCAGAGCAAGGGCTCACAGCTAGCAGCGACCCTTCCTCCTGGCTAATCCCCTTCCATAAAGATCACATGATGTCATATGGTGTGGAACAGCTCTGGTCAGTTTGGGTCAGCTACCCTGGTCCTGTCCCCTCCCAGCTCCTTATGCCTCCCTAACTGCTTCACTGGCAGAAGAATGAGGAACTGAAAATGTCCTTGGCTCTGTGAAACATAGCTTCATTTCAGACACTATGAGAAAAGTAACTTCTGTGAGAAACTAAGACATCATCTTTTGCAGGAATACCTGCAGGCGAGATTAACTACAAGCAATTATGAACCCATTCAAGGCATTAGAAGGGAGATAGGCAGTGAAGTTTGCAGAGGCCAGCAAACTGCCTTAACAGAGCTTTAATACAATTTTTTTGCTATGAAAGATTTGGACCAGATCAGCTTCAGCAATCCATTTTCCAGGCCCACTGCTTGCTGAGACCCCAGGAATGCAGACATATTGCCCCACAAGCAAATTTGGCTTCAGTGACCATCTGATGAAACACATCGCATGCAATCTCTCTTCTCCTGGTGTGAGCAAAGGGCTTGCAACATTTACCCTGACACCTGGTGGGACCGTAGGAGAGGACCCACCTTCTCTGAAGGATCTTGGGGGTTCCTCGAGTAACAGCGAGAAGACCTGGCATGCTCAAGCTTGTCCTTTTGCTGCTATCAATCAGTATGTGTCATCATTAATATAGGAAGGCCTTGATGAAAATTTATCCAACTTTCCTTGTGCCAGCTGCTACACTGTTTTTTCGGAGACTTTCAGCTCAGAAAGCAGCATGTCTGTGTGCTTCACGTTTGTGTATGGCTGCATAGATTTGTGGACAGAAAGGTACCTGTGTCCTGAGCCTTATTCTACTACTTAGAACAACTTATCTATTAGTAAATCTTTGAAAGGAACTGTTTCATTTTTTTAAATCTGAGTTTTGGTACTGAAAAGACACGATAACATCCCTTCAGTTTCCTAATGCAATGGGACATGCTAGGTCACTGTCTGTTTTGTCGAGCAATGAAAAGATGTGGATGGATACCAACAGATTTTCCCCAGACCAACCCAGTGGCACTGCCAGGTGAAGGACTTGGATCCTGACTCTGTGGCCTACTCTAAAGGCTCAAGCAAGATTCTGGGTCATGGACAGTAGGTATGAGCCATCTCAAGTCCTCCTAAAGAGTAACTTTTTCTCATGCTTTTTTGGAGAATTGTTCATATCGACAGCACGCCATGGGAGCCCCAAGGGGAAGCCGGCGTTGTCAGGTATGCGCTGTGCTAAACATGATAGATGCTTTTGTTTTCCATCTCTTGTTTGTCTGAATCACTGCATCTGGGCTCCTGGATCTCAGTCACCCAAAGAAATGAGGCCAGATACATTTCAGGCAGTATATTCTATCAGAGCAGCCTAACCCTGCAACTATGGGAGCAGTCCATCTCTTCTTGTTTTAACTATGTTGACTTGCAAGTGCTGGGTCTCATGTTCATTTGACCAAGTTCTACACAGTTCCACAGGGTGCTGCCTGGATGATGAGCATCTCCACTGAAGGAAGGAAGGATGGAAATGCAGCACCCTGCAACTATGGGAGGTGGGGGACACATTTCTGAGGTAGTGGGCATCTCCTGGGACCACTCAGAGTTCAAAGAGAGGTGAAGAGCCTTAACTCCCAAAATGGAGAAGGCTTTCAACTGTGCTACTTGTTATTCTTAAATGAGAAATATTTCCTTTTTAGGGATTTCATTCATATGTATCAGTGCTGCTTTTATGGTAGGAGGATGTACTGCTCCTCGACACCAGTTTTTACTCACCCAGACAAAGCCAAGATGTTCTTGAGGCTGCACCACAGAGATACAGATCCCGCAGTCAGGGTCTGGCTATCATGGGAGCGCAGAGCCTGCAGTGCATCGTGGATTGCAGGTAGAGGAAAGTGGAGCACAAAGCCCCACGAGGCACATTGGCATTATATCAGAAATAAGCTAATGGGCTCGGGCTGGAACACTTCAGTTTGAATTTATTCACTCTGTTCTCTCACTGGCACCTAGAAGGGCAAGCCTTATACATGCATGCAAAGGCTTCCTGCAATCACATATATTGCCAGAGCGAAGGTTTGGGCTTTTGTCTGCCGCAATATGATACCATCAGAAAGAGATGGATGCTATCAGAGGTTTCTTTGCTAATGGATGGTGCTTTGCATTTTTTCCTTGGCTTCTCAAAGAAACTGGAAGCTATTTGACACCCAGTGAGCTATGAGTGCCACACTGACATGTCTTTCTGTTCCTGGGAGCTGTGATACATTGAAAATAGGCTAGTAGAGTCACACTAATTCTGCTTCTTGTAATAAAACTGGCAGCATCCCTTGCAAAACCAAATGTGCCCATCTAATGAAAGTTCAAATGACCTTCATTAGGCCAAGACATTTTTCTGCAGCAAAGATGCTCAGGGAATTGCAGAGAAACAGTGTGGGACAGGACGTGGTACGGAGCACCCAGCTTGCTATATGACCCCAGGCTTGCAGTTAGGATACCTGTATCAGCTGGCTTCACCACCTGCCTAAATGCAGAGTTGTGTCTTCTCTGCCTACATTTCCTATTTTACACAGGAGATGCATTGCAGGGAGAGTGCTGGGGGAGGAGCCCAGAAGACAAGGGATGAGGAAGAAGCAGGAGGCCAGTAGCACACACACTGGTACCAGGAGTTTCTGATGGTCCCAGTGGGGCTGAGCGATTCACTTGCTCCTCATAAGTGGGGGGCTGGCTTTGTCACAGGAGAATGCCAACACCTGGAATACATGGCTGTGTTCACAAGCAGACAGACTTAAAATAAATCCTTCAAAGCAACTTGTCCAACCCATTCTGAATTTGTGGGTATCTGTGAGTATTGCTGGTTTTCCGTGGAGAGCATCTTGTCTGCAGACTGATGCATCTGAAAAAGGAAAAGAAAAAAAAAAGGAAAAAAGCAAACCACTACTACCAACAACAACAACAACAAAACCCTAAATGTAGTTAGTTTTAATACCCAGGAGCCAAAAATCTGCCCCCAGCCAAACCTGCAAGATGTCTTCAGCTTATGAGAGCTTCCTGGGTGCAGCACATCTGAGTGTAAAATGTGAGGCAGTGAGTGCATAGCACAGGTTAATGCTGCTGATGGTGTTCCTGCTGCCTGGAGGTGACCCTGTTGCCTCCCTGTCCCCACGTGTGTGCAGACACCTTGTAGCTGCTAACCAAGCCAGGGAGGCCTGAGAGCAGGCCGGCAGTGTGGAGGCCCAGGGCAAGGCCCAGTTCAGCAGCTGTGAAGACAAGACTTGCAGGCGGTGGGTTAGCTGGGCACTCAGCTCCCTCGGGTCCCACATGCTCAGTGCATGGTTCATCCTTTGGTTTCCACCTCTTGCTCTCCTACTGAGACATCTGAACTCCATGAGCGCTGCTGTACCCACAGGGCCCCGTGTGCTCTGTTTTTATGTGCCCAAGGACATCACCATCGAGGCACCTCTGTGGTAGGCCCTAACGTGGTCCTGCCGTAAGCATCCTGGAGGGGCCTGCGCCCTGGGTGCCAGTCCATGAGTCAGGGAAGGATTATACATACAGCATGTGAAAAGAGGATAAGTGTTTTTTCAAAGGAAAGCTCACTGGTTTGGCATAATGGAAAGCAAGCAGCAATTCGGTGGTTACCCCCATACTGACTGTGAGCAACTCTGGCTCCTGGTGTTCAGACCTGAAAGATTAAAAAGTTTTTTTCATAGGCCACAGAGTAATTGGCAAAGAAAATTGCTTTCCTGCTGGCCGTGAGCAGGTGGGAAGGTGTTAATGCCTCAGCTGCTGTTCTCCTGCCATCACATCCAATCGGGAGCCCCATGGGGAGGGCAGGCAGAGAGAAAGCAGGACTTGAAAGCATTGAGTGTGTTTGTCTGGAAAAGAGAGTGAGCTCCCTGATAGCTGCCTCAAGTGTTGTTAAAACGGAGTAATCGCAGCCTTTTCCTCCATTCTCTTGCACAACACCATTTCCAGGATGTGTCTCAGACTGAAGTTTTGTTTTCTTGGGTACGAAGAGCTCACATGTTCCCCAGGCTAATGTGCATTTTTAAATCACGCTTTGCTATTTGAAGTTTACCTGAATTACTTTGACAAAACATAGATGTGCAAAGGCTACAACAGAAGATCAGAATAATCCAATTTGTCAGGAATCCAGTCTTTAATTACCTTTGCAGAAATAGACAGAGGAACCAGTAGTAGACAATGATCAGCAGCACTGAAATGATAGATGGTTGTTTTTGATGGAAAAGCATTTTCATTCATCTGTTCAACAGATTGGGTCCAGTGCCACTAAAAACAGTCATTCAGAACATCCTTTCCTTCCCTGTATTTGTCAACAGGTGTGCACACGCACATACATGGGTATATGTTGACTGTGTGTGTATGCCTCGCTGTAACTCAATCATCTTAATGTCTTTCACCTGGGTATTAGCTTCTTGCCTCATTGTCTAATTAATGAGCATTTCTAAATGCCATAACCGTGTTAATCCTCTTTTCCAGATCATTCACAAAAACGTTAGGCAGGACTCACATGAGACAGGATTCATCCCTGTAAGCCTCTGTCACATCTCCCTTGGCCTAAGGACTGCAACCAACAGCATACTTAGCAGGCAGATGACCAAACCTTCTCCACAGCCATTACTTTGGTGGGTGAAGTATGACAAAGTCAGTGTCTCTCTAAGTGCCTTTCTCACACCTCTGCTGTCAGCATCCCTGAACCCTCTTGAGGCACACAGGTCACAGCAGCAAAAGAATTTCACGGCAGCACTGGTCCTTTACAGTTCACTGAAGACAAAGCGATGACTTAACTGAAGTACTTTGCTGGATGAGGATGCTGCAGCTACTCATGTAATTTTTTTCTTTAAAAATCTATAGTGAGCTAGATATTAGTACAATGCTATTCTATCTTCTTCTGTAACATTTTGTTTCTTTTTAGATTTTTTGTTTGCTTTTGCCTACAGACAGATTGTCCAGAGATTGTCACCAAATTGTCTATTACAATGCACTGGTGTCTCTTTTGAATTGATGTGCTCAATTCAGTACCTAACAGCATTTGGAAACTGTTCAAATTGCATATATTTAATCTGACAGTGCGTTGTCTCGTTTTCTACCTTTCTTCAATTCCCTCTGGAGCACTCCGAGAATAGCTCAGTGTCATTGCAAATCTTGGAAATGAAACTGGATTTCAGCTAATGGAGAATTGTATATGGACCTTCACGTATTACAGATTTTTTTAAAATATTAATGTAATAGTTAATTGAAAACAACATAGCTTCAGTTTCACGCCAGTATTTAGCTTCTAATGACAAACCATGGATGCATGCCCTGCATAGTTCTGTTGTCCTCCACACCCATGAACTCTGGTCCCACCCAAGAGACTGAGACGTGCTGGTGGGCAGGCTGCTGGGGCTCCCTTCTTCCTGGCTTTCCTGTTGCACAAAGTACTTGAAGATTTCAGAAACAGCTTAAGAAATATTTCTGTTTTTTTTTTTTTCCCCTAACTCTTAACCCAGTGGCCTAGGATCTTGCCTAGACTGCAAATATCAAAGAGCTAGTTGAAAAACTATGGACTCTTCTGAGCCCACATGGAAGACTTTGTAATCCTTTTGTCATAAATGCATTACGTTTTCTGGAACTCTGAAGTGTTTTGATAAAAGCTGTATGTATATATATATATTTGCAGAAGTTAAAGTTCTTTTGGGCCTTATATGCATTAAGAATGATTACATTTGTCACTATCAGCCTTACGTTGGTAGTATGTGTCATTGGCTGCAATGGCTCCCAGTGCTGTACATGCTCCCAGCACAAAGTTGTGACTGAGTGGTTTGTGAAGGCGTCATGAGAAGGCTGGATTTCCTAAGTACATACTGACGAGGTGTGGGTGGTGCAGCCTGCAGAGCTGGTGCTTATGTACAGGTAAGTCCCTGTTTGCTCCTGGCAAGGAACAAGACTGTGTGAGACATTGCAACAGTGGCAGCTCAGTCTCTCAGAAGCAGGCTGGAGCACTGCTGTGTTTGCCTTTTGTTTAATACAAACAAATGAACAAAAAATCCCCAGCAGCCCAGAGCTATGTGAAAATGTCAAGTAAATGAAGACCTCTTCTCACATGCAAAACAGTCTTGACTCAGGGAATTTCACTTAATTTAATTCATTGCCAGTTAACATAAACATTTAATTACTTACTTGAGTAATGGTGTGGGGGGGGGAGAAGACAAGCAATAAAACAAACATTTAGGGAAATGCCTTCCTTCTCCCTTCCCCAGTCTGAACTTCAGATGCATGCTTCTCAGCCCCCTGCTCCCCACTCCCCTTACGTCCACTGCATGCTGCACTCAGTCCCCCGAGTCCCCTGGGCGAGATGACAGGCGACACAGGAGGCTGGGGTCAGTGCCTAGCAGTTTCTCTCTGCTGACCCATGCCTCTTACTGCTCCTCTGCCCAGCGTGGGTCCTCCAGGGGCTGCAGTCCCTTGAGGGTGCTCCTTGGCAAAGCCACCTCCCGGGTGAGTCTCCAGCCCTGTCCTGCACAGTGTCCAATGTCACCCTTCTGTCTTCTCTCCAAATTTTGAAAATCACAGCAGTAGGCAGTGCTGTCGCCACGAGGCAGAAGAGCCACGCTGGCAGCTGGGGAGGCAGGAGGGCTCTCAGCCTGTGCAGGACCAGTGCCTGCCCTGATGGCCAAAGGGAAGCATACTGATGTTGTCTTGACTTGAATTGTCTGTCCAAATTCATTCTCTTCCTGCCATATCAAGACTTTTCCCTCAAGCAAAGTTATATCCATTTTCCTTAAGCTAGTTCAGGGTATACACACAGGCTCATTTGTTTTTTCCATGTCACTGGCGGTCTGCAAATTTATTTCAATATTTCTTTTTCCAGGTAGAAGTGCTAGATTAGTAAGACCAAGGTTCTTGTTTTGATGCCAACAGATCCTGGCTGAATATTTTTTGTTCTGACATACAGAAACCTCTATTTTTAAAGTATTCAAGGCCAGGCACTTCAGATGCGTGACTCCTAGACAACCTCTCTGAAGCTTACACTGGAAATTTGAGGAGTGCTTGTTCAACTGGAAGAGCACTTTTCTGGGGCCTGGCTTTGAAAGGAAGAGGTGTGAATGCACTGTGGTAAATAGAAATATCTCCACGCATAGAGCAATACATATGAGCAACATATTGTGTTGTAAAAATAGCTGCTACTTTCTTCTGCTCCTCTGAAGGGACTCGAGATGCAGTAATTTGTGTAAGCTGATTGATTGATTAATTAGTAAATGTGCGAGTTACTACAGTTCTCAGAGAACTTGCTATAAATGCTCAAAGACGACAAAAGATTGTAACAGAAATGACTGCAATATAATCATTTATTGAACTATTCTGTTTGCAACAAGGAATAATATTTGTTGTTGTTAAGTAGTTCACTGATAGAACCACATTTCCTGTTGATTTGTGGGAACTGATGAAGAGAAGTTTTCTCATCCATTTAATGACACATGCGAAATGCTGGCAACCCATGTGTGGTGTTTAGGTAAGAATTCCCCAACTCTGTTGTCTGTGTTTTGTTAAGTAGGTTAAAATGCTCCTCTTGGGTGATGCAGAGAAATCTTTGCAGCTTGAAAATGCTCCAGTCTAAGACCTCCACTCCCATGATCCAGAAAAGTGCTTCTGTAGCTCATCAGACATTACACCTTCAGGAATACAGCTTCAGCTTTAACCCTCCAGAATGCTTTTGGTGTAGATCCTGTCTAGGCTGGTCCTGAGCAGATTATTACAACGTAGTTTGGTCTATAGCACAAAAATTTTGCTTCAGTGTGCTCTAAAGCAAAGACTTTTTGCTTCAGTTAGGCAAAGATGCTAGCACGCTTAATATATGCACTTGTCCTGAGCTAATTTCCATCCTTGTGGAGGTTGCTGTGAAATGGAGGAGTGAGGAGGCTGACATGCTGCCACCTTTACAGATGGGCCCTTCAGAGAGACCTCCCACATGTTTGATGGCACAGCAGGCAAGGTCATCTTTGCTTCAGTGTGTATCTGAAATGCCTTTCCAAATACGTGTCCTTGCTCACGGCTAGCTGGAATTCCCTGGTGGAAATTATTTCTCTTCCCTTCTGATGCCGTTAACTATCCTCAGAGGGAGAAAAGGTAAGAGAAAGCTGGGCAACCTGCCCTTCCTCTGCCTTGGATATGAAGTCCTAAGCACAAGATGCCTGTAGTGGAGATGTGCTGCAAAACCCTTCTGGTTGCTGGCAAAGCCTGGCATTCAGGAGATCACCTGCTGGAGGGTGCCAGCAGACCTTGCTCACCCCTCTGCACCACTGATACACCTCTGATAAAATATCTCACTTCCTGGGCTGTTCAGTGGGGGATGCTCACAGACAGCTGTTTCCTCTGGTGCCAGCGGTCTCTTCTGCTGTTCTTGGGTGGTGGCAGTGCCCAGCGCACACAGCAGCACTGGTGTTCAGCACTTTTGTCTCAAGTGCTCAGCCTTGAGCATCTGAATTTTTCACCTTCAGATATCAAGAGCTGGTCTTTCACTTATCTAATCTTGAGCTTGTTTTCTGAAACTTACCTCTGTTGAAAAATGGCTTTTTTTGTTAGGCTCTTGTTTGATCTGTTTTGTACTGCCTTGGGAAACCAGGGTCAGCCCTGTTTCTACACTTTACTTTAGCCTGGTGCTGGTGGCTGTTCACTAATTGCTGCAGATGAATTGCTCTGGAGGAACAGGTGGTGCCAGGTCTTACAAAATCTAAATCTTGCATCTTATTTGGCTTGCTCTCCTGAGATTAAATCACAGGGAACAGCTACAGCAAAGAAATTTGGAACAGAAGCCCAGTCTGTGCAGTGTGTCTGTGGTGGTATGCTCCTGAATCCCTTCTCAGCTGGAAAACATGTATAAAATAAGGGGAAAAAAGGAAAAACAAAAAACAACTCGGAATTTCTCAGCTGTGTATTAACCTCTGAGCTGTTTACTTACACATGTAATAGCTTGGGACCTGACTGTGCTGCAGTCATTGAACTCCATCTTAGGGATGAAACGAAAGTTGTTTTCATGAAAAATTTCTCTGACCTGTCTGCAGGCACAGTCACTGCTGGCTTTTTTATCTTGTCTTCACATCCTGCTGAGATAGCAATGCTTAAGCCAGGATTTGTTGAAATGAAAGGATTTGCTGTCCATTTTGTCACCATAAATGGGTTGTGCAGAGGAAACATTTGAGGATGGTGGCTCCAGAAACTCATCCCAGCATTAGTTTCTGACGCTGTACTGCCAGACATCTCTTAAAATGAGCTCTTGCAGCCCCTGGGGATGTCATAAAGCAGGCAGACAGAGCCAACTCCGACTTCTACGTGCTTTGTTAACAGCACATCCTTATTTTCTGTACATTTTTGTCTAAATTCTTGTAAGAATTTTGCAGTTAGCAAATAACTCACAAACTTTTTGGTATTATATAACAAGATGATCTGGATGTATCTGCTGCTGGTTCTGCTCTCAGCTGCACAGGCCACGGGAGTAAACTAAACCTCTTCTGAGGAGGAGCACACAATCCTAACCTTTATGTGTACAGCAAAGTCTTTTAAATATAAAGTATGCATTGAGCATTACTTGAAAGCACAAGAAGCAAAGAGTAGCACAGCACTTGCAGGGTGTGAGACTTCCCTTTCCTCACCACCAAGGAATGCAAGTTCAATGTTCCTTAGCATTAGAATTAACTAATGCTGACAGCTGAAGCTAAAATAAAATTATCACCTACCACTGGAATATCTGAGATCTTAAAACATGATGTGCGTTGTCTTCTTTGCAGTTGTCTTCTTCTACCTGTCAAGAGTTTGAAAGAACTGAGGTTCTTCATAAAGAGTTGGGCACATCTATTTTTACTCCAGCAGCTGGGAAGTATCATCATTTACATGGTGATGGGCAGTTTTACAACTTGTACAAACTAATGCTATCTGCTTTTATACTGGTGAATTCTGGGCCTTAATTTTTAAAGATTTGCGTGGCATGCACAAGCCATGAGGGCAACCCAGCTAGTGCTGCCAGAGGTGTAGCCTAGCCTGGGCAGCAGGCTCTGCTTTTACGACGATCCCATTTCTATGTTTCAACTGTTGCCACACGGATTGCGACATGCCAAGGACATATTCTGAATAGCAGAAATAGCGTTCTCTTTGTCCAGGCACCAGAGACTTACCAGGTTATAACGCAAGCCTGCTGTGATCTCATGTTAGTAACAGCAGCCAGCTGCGTTACACTCAGCTGCCTCAGGAGAGTGAGCCAAACGAGCCATGTGGGTGAGGGTACAGAGCCAGCAGAGAGAATGGGTCCCAGTGAATATAAGGTTGGTCAAACTCCCTCCAAAGACCGGCTCTCTTGATGATGTGAAGCATGGATTTCCTGTAATATGAAAGGAATGACTTGCCCTACCATCCTTAGTGACCGAAAGCAAATACCTAGGAGACTGAATTAAGGAAACTACTACCTTCATAACGCTGCGGCTGAAGGCTCTCCTGGGAGTGCACTGACTCACAAGAATGTTGCTCATCCTCTCCAGCCCATCCAGGAGAACAGCGTGCGCGGAGGAATGACACACTGCGCTCGAATGGCAAGCAAGTGGGGGAGGTACAATTGTTTCAAATACTAACCTCGGTGTCAGGAACAAATTGATATGCTGATCGATGCCAGTGTTTTGAATGTGAATGTTTGCATTAGTCAAACAGGCAGTATAATTTTCTGTGAATTTTCTTTTTCTCATTTTATTTCTCAGCTTTTGAAAATGAAATGTCATCGGGTGAGCTGAGAAAGGAACTTGGGGTGGTGGAATTGGTAGCTGAGCCAAAAATTTGGGGGGAAAAGTAGTTCTGTTGTGTACGCTCTCTCTCTCTCTCTTTTAAATTTAAAATGAGAGAAAAAAAATGTCAGTAGAAACAAGGCCTTTTGTTTGAAACTCACTCTGTGAAGTTTGGACACTGTTGCACAATTTTGTGGCTCCTGTTATAGAGTTCACATTAAAAAATGTTAGTTGTATGTGAAAATATGAAAGGACTAAAACAAATTGTTTTATTGAAAAAGCCAAATGAAAGGTTTTAACTCTCACTTTTCACAAAGGGTCTTTACCTGATTTACTCTGAATTCCTGGGTTGGTTTAGTGCAGATTTATGTTTCTGGTTGATTTTATTGTATGACCACTTTAGTGCAGCCAGTGCCTAGTAACAAAGAAGGATCTGTTTTCATAACTCTCAGAAGAATTTTCTAGAAACTCACATTTCTGCTGTCTAGTTAATTGAAATTTCCTTCCCTTGACTCACTGTTTTCAAGGGCAAAAGCAGAGAGCATCTTCTCTGCTTGATCATTGCCAGGAAAGGAGGTGGTACTCACTGCCCATGAGTGTATTTCCTTAAGATATCTCCTGGTCTTTTTTCAAAGCACAGCTGTGATTTTCCATTTGCTCTAATCAACTGTTTTCTCATTGGTTTGATTAATGCAATTTAAGCACAAGTGGCAGTGTATAAACTACAAATATGGAATTACAACATAGTAAAATTTCAACTTTTACCTCCATCCTTTTTGCTTCTCCTAAAACAAAAGCAGAACAAAAAGAAAAAAAAAAAAAACTTGTCAACCTCTAGAAAAAAAAAGATATTGTGTAATGTGCACTAGAAAATTAAAGATCCTCCCATCTTCTTTTTCCAGCTGAGATACCACAGCTTGTCCTTCCTGTGGTAGTATCTTTCAGAAAGAGATGTAATTCCTCAGGCAATCAGGTCAAATAGAGGACTTCCTTGCTTAAAACCTACTTACCATTATTGCCTGGAAATATGCTGAAATTGCAATACCCCATCCTTTGATATATTTTCCAGCAGTTATGCTGTTGCTTCTCACTGTGTACCTACACGAACTCTTGATGTGTGCGAAAATAGACAAAATCATGGATAAAGAAATTTGAACTTTTTGCTGTCTCGTAATACACGGCTCACAAAAAGATGATGCTTTTAGTAGTGTCTATGTGCATGGGAAGTATGTATCTGCAGGGGTTTTGTAGCTAGTGACTCACATAGATTTTTTTTTAGCTGAGCTTTTTGCCTTGGGACATGTGCAAAACAGCCCAGTACCAAGGTATCTGCATGCTTTCCCAACTCATCTTCTGCAAGGCAGAACAAGGATTATTTCCATTGGCCCCAGACAAAATCTAAGAAAATGTGCTCCAGACACATGTCACAGAAATGTGAAAGATCACAGGGACAGGTGAAAGATCAGAAGAGGACAGAACAGCTCAGAGGGTGTTTCACAACACCGTAGTGCTGTGGTACTGATCCTCTGAGATAGAGATTTTCACATCTGCCTTGAAAACAGAGTACTAACCCAGGGCTTTACCACATCAACCCTTCTTTGTCAGCTGCTGAAATGTGCTGAAACATTATTTTTATATTTTTATATATCCATGTTCTGGACTGAATATATCCATATACCTAAACTGAAATGTATCACCTTCAAAATATCACTGTTAGATTTCTATCTCTCCTTTGAGCTTGATTCTGTTCCATAGTTTGTTCAATTCTAGTATAAATCAGATGTTTGTGGGTTTTTTAAAAAAACAGAAAATACTCTTATTTGGAGGGAAGGATTTAGGATGGAACATGTAATTTGTAAATATGGTGGATGTAACGTCTCCCTCTATCTCCCTCACATTTTCAACTGATGTTTCCCAGTGATGAGAAATACACTACGAAGTACACTGCCTGCTGGGATTGTCAGTTTCTGGTGTCATTTTTGGGTCAAGAACTCCTTTGGTAACCCATGTTTAGGTAAATTTTGATCACGAAGCCAGTGTCAGGAGAGTACAAATCCCTGGCTGTTGAAAACCTGCTTTAACTTCTGCCCACAAGAGACACTGAAAACAACACAATACAAATTAATTGTTTTTACTGTTTGACATAGAAATCATGTCATAAGCCATGAGGTTTTCTTTGAACCTTGTTCTGAAGCTAAAAATAATTATGTAGCCAGAACAGAAGTAAAAATTGTTACTCCCCTGTACATGTCCCAGGCTGTAATGAGATGCTGTCCACTTAAACACTAAAAGCCAGGTCATCACCTGGCCCAGGTGGTCACGCTTGCTTGGCCTGGGCCAGTATGGACAACAAACCTTGCAATGAAAACAAGCATTACTTGCACTGATGCATAAGCATCTCTTCAGAGACCTGAAAGGAAACTGTAAAGCTGGGCTAATCCAACGTGCTCTGCTTAACAGGGATCTAGGCTGCTCAGCAGCAATGCCATCCCAGTGCTTTCAGGTCACTCCTGTCCCAGCATGTCTTTAACAGCTGGAACATGGCATTGCTGCAAGCCTAAGAAATACTTCTGGGTCTGACCTACTTCTGCACCGCCTCCACTAGACACCCAGAGCAACCTTCGCAATCCATGTGGCCTGCTTTTGGGCAGCATGCCTTGGGAGATGCCACACCGTGCTGGGGGGCCCAACACAGCCCCAGGCAGCTGGCGGCCGGCCCTGAGCTGTGCACGACACACCAGTGCCCAGCACGGCTCTGAGCTGCCCCTAAACACCATTGATGGAGGCTCTGCAGTCCCTTTGCTCTAAGCAGCTTTCACATTCACACGTCCTACTGCATTTAACACTTTGCCCTAGACAGCTGCATGCACTTTCTTTTTAACAAGTAGTAGCAAAAGAAGAGGAAATATTTCATTGATGTTTCACTTTTCGTGACAACATTTGTTATGTTGAGAAGACTCTGCAAATGAATGTTGCCTTAATGTGAACTCGTAACTTTTTCCCTGGGGGAAACAATTCTTGTTCTGAAGATATTTTGCAGTCTTTTTAAAATAATTTTGTCAAATGAAATCCAATATATCCAGACTTTATTTTCTTGATTGCTACTTCCCCTTCCTTGCTGTCCTCTTTGGAGAGAGTAAAGAGGGAACAGATTGAAATAGAGGAAAAGAGAAATAAAAAAAGGAAAGTCTCTCCCAGGGATAAGTTTTGCATTTTGAAATCGGTACATTCGGAAACCTTCAAAAAGAAAATGTTAAAGTATGTGATTTCCCACATCCCCTCTTCTGGCTGTCTCTGATGATGTGTTTTCAATAGCATTTTAAATTCAACCTACAGCATGTAGCAAAAAGCTAATTATCATTTTGAGGTTTTAAATTGCTTCCCAGAAAGATCCAGGGGGGAATTCCAGGCAGATCACACTTGTCTTTTCAGGGGTGACTGGAGGACAGCCACTGGATTTTGCAGCAACTCTTGCTGTTTGCAGCTGTTTTTACATTAGGATGCATTTCTAAAAACCTGAGCTATAGCAGGGAGGATGGGAAGGTGTTCATCTTCAGAGTGTTCTGAGTCAGATGCAGATTTTGACCCTGGAGTACTGTGAGTAAGGTGCTTCAGATGCTTGAGCTCAGATACCTCCTTCATCCTCTCTTTTAAGGAGATGGCATCCTGACAGCAGACTAAATGTCAGCAGCTTGGGCCAGTGCCTTCTATCATGGGGACTTGCTTTTGTAACTCCAGTGGATTTTTTTAAGTGCATTTATTAAACAGCTGCAACAAGCTTGCATTCACAGAGGCTGTAGGTGGATGCAGAGAAGGCAAGATAAACAATGTTCTCTTTTTTATGATGTGTGTGTGTATAAAACAAGCCAAGAAATTCTGGCAATTCTCTGTATTCACTCATAGATGGCACTAGAAATTCTTGGAATTCCGTTCTTTAGAAAGTAAGCAAAATCATTTTTACTTTTCTACCAATAGGTGGAACTAGCAATGTCTTTGTTACTTATGGCCTGACAAAAGAAGTAATGCTTTTATCATCCTGGCTCCATCTAATTAAAAAGCAAAATGGAAACAAATAATCCCCTGCATCCCAATTTCCCCACCACCACCTCTAAAAGAGCAATCCCCTCTCCTAAAACAACAGTACTGAGTTTATTTCAACTATGCAGGCTAACAGAGGGAAAAGAAGGAACCAGCATGGTCTAGCGTGCAGAAGGCTGGTATTCTCTCTCTCTCACCTGAACAAGCTGGATGCCCAAATACCTAATCCTTAACTCTCATTCTTGTAAACTTCACCTTCCATTTGAAAGCAAACTTGGTATGTGGTACGGCACAGTGACCATGCTGCCTGCCAGCTGCTCCTGAGTGTTCATTCCAGCCTTATCAGTATTCCTGAGATAATGCATGAAAATTAGGGCAAATGGTCTAATTTCATCTCATTTAAATTAGGTTACATTCACCTCTGATAGCTAATCTTAGCTATTGGCCTCCTTAGTCTTCCAGCATTTTTACTTCCTATACAATGCAGATGTTGCTGTTTTAATTGGAAGCGATCAAGTATGCAGGGCTGATGACCTCCTAGATTGACGTTACTGGAATGATGCACTTCAGAAGCAGGTGAATGAGGCAGTGTCCAGAATGAAAGGAGGCACTGATAGCCCCTGAAAGGGTGAATGCATCTCTTATTAATGCACAGCAAGGACACCAGGATGAATGGGGCTGTGTGTGCATCCCCTTGCCTTTTGATGGGCTGAGTGAATTAGGCAGGCTCTAAGGTTTATCAGTTCCCTTTCTTGGCTGAGTGAGTTTTTTTTCTTTGACATTGTGAGGGAAGGGGCCCAAAAGTCATGATCTGTATTTTTCTCACCTCACTTTCCTTCGTTGCCTGTTAATGATGAAATGTACATCTGTGCATCCAAGAAGAAAAAAAAACAACAGAGACTGAAATTAGAACAAGTGGGAAAATAGTTCCTATTTGTAAGAACGAGCAGAGCAGCTCAGCAAGCCAGCACACTTTCAGACTCAGCAGCACTGAAAACAAACGGGTATCCAGCTACGTTCCCACCATGTAGCTTAGCGGTGCTTAAACGCAGAACACAGGGGCTTTATACACAAGACAATTTATAGATTGCCTGCTGCTCTCTGCTACATATCCTTTTCTGTCTCCCAGGGGTTGTGAATAGTACCAATGACAAGGCGGGTTTTTTTTTTGCATCTGTCTGCCTCACTGCACAGGCAGAGCACGCAGGGATTTCCCAAGTTGCTCTCCACTGAGGAAAGCATTGCAAACCCCAAAACTGCGCACTTATATCTGCCTTGGCAAAGTCTTCTGTAGGGCAACACCTGGGGGAAAGGTCTTCTAGCAGTGGGAATGTTTGACTCCATGCCAGATCAGTCTTGGTGATTCTTCTGTGACACTTACATTTTGTTTTTTGTTTTTGCATATCCTGGGGGAGAGACAAGAGCGGCAAAAAAAAAAAGGCCTTTTTTCAATAAAACTTTGGCGTAGATAAACGTTTCAGTTTTATTTTTAAATACTTCTCTTTCCTAACAATGATTTTTCCTGACAGCTATTTTAAAACTACATTCTCTACTTTACCGGTACTTTTAGCACTATCCTAGTGTCTGACTGTAATACTAACTTGCCCATTTTCGTTGCCTATAGTAAAAGAGAAGAAAATGAATGAAAAAATAGTGAATATCAAGGAGAAATAACGAGGAGCTTGCTTATTTCTAAGGACAGTAAAGATAGTAGACCAAAACATACCAAGCTGCCCAACAACGGATCTGTTCAGTGGCATTATGGGCTAGAGTTCCTAACTTTGTGAAGTTCAATAGCCCAATATTAATTTGTCTGACTAAGGGATTTTACTTCCTTTTTCTCCAATCTAGACTTTTCTGCAGAGCTGCTCCAGAAATCTGCTCTTTTAATAGACAGAAACCTTTTGTTTCCATCTTGCTCACTTGTTATTCTCAAATTATCAATACTTTTAGCTGGCTCTCTCTTCTTGCAGTCTTACTTTTCAATGTGGAACACCGAGCTGATGATGCCCATTTGCACTCTGAAGATGTGCATGATCTTTATTTAAAGTAATGTCTACCCTACTACCTTAAAAAAACTATCATTGTCAGATAGAGAAAAATAAAAAACCTTCTCCAGAGAACAGTTAGGAGTTACACAGAGAGAAGCATATCCTCAAGCAGCACATCAGTGCATCCCAACACAAATCCATCCGGCCTGCCGGACACTCTCATGTTTGTGCTGCTCAGACAGCTAATACACCGCTCTTGTGCTATCTGCATCACAGTTACATTAATAATATGTAATGTTTCCTTAAAAAGATCACCTGAGAAGCAGTTTTCTGCTATAGGCACTGGATGGACAAAGGCTACCTCGTCCTGTGGAAAAAAAGGGTGCATTAATTTCAATATATCCTCTGTTCTACTCATCCAGAAACCTACAAACTTAGCTTCTAGCCCATAACAGCCAGATATCTAGTGGTCAGCAAACTCATCTGAAGGGAAAATGCCCAAGCTCAGGCCTCTGCTCTGCCCTGCTGCAGTGTCAGGTTTAAGTCCACTCACTGACTGTTACTCGACCAACCCACTGGGTCATTTGCATAGCATCCACCTCTCTCGCCTTGCTTGTGCTTGGAGACCTCACCTTGAGCACAACTGACTCTGCTGTGAAATGTTTCCATTTGGAGGAACCCTCGTGGATGGCTGTATCGTCAGAACACAAAACCCACAAAACACAAAAAAAAACAAACCTGTTGTCTGCTGGCATTTGACAAGTGACTGGGCAGCTCTCAGGCAAACCTGCCTAAGTGTGAACCAGGTGGGGCCTTTAAGTGTCAAGTGCTGGTAAACGTCCTCTCTTGTAATTCATGAGTGAAGCTGATTAAATGCCATGCATGGAGCACCCTCAGCTTCCTCTGAAGCTGAGCATGAATGAGAACTGCCTCTTGCTTCCTCAGGGGAACCAGCGTGCTGCAACATGCCAGTGCTTTGTGTACATGCAAACGAGCTGTGCAATAGCAGGTGAAGGGAAGCGGCCTGGTGGCTGAGGAGTGCCTATGGTGATGCAGGTTTGGGCCAGGCCCACACTCCTTCATGAGCCACAGATCCACCTGAAGTCAGTAAAAGCCCTTCTGGGGTGAAGCAGGAGAACAAGCTCACATCCCAGGTGTTCGGTCCTACCATCTTCACATGGAAAAGTACTTTTTTTTCCAATTAAATTGTGCAGTAAATAGTAATAGCAAGTAAAAAGCACTTTTTAGCTTTTAATTTTCATTCATTGAACATGAATTCAAAAGCTAAATGATTCTGGGACAGTGTTTGTGTTGTAAGCTATTCTGTGATGTCTGTTTTGACATCGACTCATTTATACTTAAAGAAAAGTATAAGTTTCTGCATGCAATGTTTTAGAGACATTCAGCTTAAGCTCACAGGTATCCTAGGCTTTTTTAAAAAACTTGTTACTGCATATAACACTTAACTGGAAGATATTGAAGGAAAAAATCCCACACAAAGGTTTTCCAATTATCTATTTTTTTTTATATTTTGTAGAATATTTGCTACTTGCATCTCCCTGCAGTCAAGTTGCAAAGCCTATCTTGAAGAACATGCTCAACTCATGCTACAACTGACAAAGAGACAGAGGCTTCTCCAACACCATTCCTCAGATTTTAATTTTACAATAACTGTACCCTTAAGAGAAACAAAAGTTCATTTGTTCCTGTACTAACACTGCTGAAGAGCTATAACGAAGCTGGAACAAATATGTAACCCGACCCGCTATCTTGCGCTCATAAAAGAAACCCTGAAGTTTCACAGTCCAAAGTCACGATGAGACGTTGTCCCAGGCATGTGTATTCCTGCCCTGGTAAACAGAAGCCAGGACTTTCGATAACCCAAAATATTGCTATGGTAACAAACATTTGTGGAAGCTGCACCCAGAGAGAGTTTAGGTACAGAATAATTAACCATGAAATTGTGATCTCAGCCAGTAAAGAAGTGCTGAGATTCATTCAGCTAATTTCAGAGGCTTTTTTCATGGCCGTTAAAAAGAGCAAAAAAGTGATATTATCTTCATTTTCTCCTCCTCCGGAGCAAGAGAGTGACTGTCGTTACTTTCAGAGCCAATTTGTCTGTAATTACATTCATCGGTTAACAGATAAGACAGTTGAGGGGTACGAAACTGAACTAAGGAGCCGGGTTCTTTGGTGTCAGCTGTTCACAGCGTTATTGCAAAGAATTTATAGGCAGAGATCAAAGCCTGGAAAATCCCGGCGGTTGATGCCAAGGAGGTGCGGTACGAGATTTTGGCAGCAGTTCTTATCTCACAGCTCGGTGGCCCGGCTTCTGCAGAACCACCTGGAAATTCGCAGGAATCTGAATCAACTGTGATTATTTCTAATTTTTTATTATTATTATTATTTCATCCTGGCTGATCTGAAAATCACAGGACTCTGTGATTAGACCTGGGGAAGCTGAATGTGTGTGGGTGCTCCGAACTATTCACAGTGACCGTGGGCTGCAACACAGGAGTGGGTGAAGTTTTTGCCGCAGAGGAAAAAGCATTTAAAAAACGGCAAATAGCTTAAATAGAGACCATGCCATCTTTGAACATTTTTTTTGTTCCCAAAGAAATGCACTTCAGCTTTTATTTTGTGAAACGTCTGTCTTCCAGGCTATTCTGTGAAGTGCTTTTTCGTGGTTGAATCATAGGAAGTTAAAATTAAACATGCTTCTGCAGAAATTAAAAAGGTAGGCAAGATAGGAGAGCTGAGGAGGCACAGAAGTGCTGTGTGGTGGACGAGAGTTATCACAAAAAAGCCTCTTGACTCATTATCCATATGTCCAAGCGAAGTAGCAGAGGCAGATCCTGTCCAAGAACAAAACATGAGGTCTGGGCTGGGGCTGATCCACGTCTGTTCTGTGGACAGGATGGAACTGGATAAAAAATAAAGTTGTAAGAATTTAGGACTGATGGCAGTGCAAAGGCGTTTCTTATCAGGGGTAGAAGTTACAAGCATGAATAGCCTGCATAGTTTTTGCTGGAATAAGCTATTTTAGAACCTGCTTTTCTCATTGGATCATAAGAAATTATGTTTAGTAAACACTGTCCCATTTACAGTTAAATTCTGCCTTCAGCTTGAGAGAAAAGCCAGCAGATCTTCAGCTGCTGGCGAATTTCTAAACACCAGAGAGGAAGAGCACTGCTTGCAGGTTCTGAGTACGTTGTGCACTGGCAATACTCTACGACAGGTCTATTTTAATAGGTGACAACTGGAACGCGAGGAACAAAATGCCTGCAAAGCATGGCTTCACTGTGATCAGAGCACTTTCCAATTGTTCTGATAATTCAAGAGGGGAAAAAAAAGCAAAACTGAAAAACAAAACAAGATATCATGCAGAATTAGTAATGTGTTAGAAACAAATAATCTTGGTTGATTTAGCTCTCTGGATGATGCTCTGGCAATCTGTGAAGGCCTGGTGTTTGGAAGAGCTCTTCCAACATGCAGCTTGTGTTGGACAAAAGTTGAGCTTGCTGCTCAGTGGGCAGAAAGCCCTGTGCAATGATGGGAAGCCCTGGCAGAGCTCCTTTGGATGCAAAACTCCTCCAGACTCATTTAGTTGTGCATGAGCGTGTGAGGGGCTCGCACAAAAGCCTGTGAGATGCCTCTTGGCTGGGGACCAGCAAGTTCTGTGTGTTCCCCAGAGAGCCCCAACTGTCTATAGCGGTGGGCAAAAGGGCGTTGGGATGGATTTGCCCCGGGGTCTCATGCTCTCTGTGAGTGTTACGCTGTGTGAGCTCCATCACAGGGTTACAGAATGGTCTCGGGCCCTCCCTGCGGCCTAGGCATGAGGGGGCCTGCAGGAGCCAGCTGCTGCGTGTGGCACCTGAGCCTGGCTGCTGCCAGAGGTGAAGAACTACGGGGAACAATAGGGAATAAAATATTAATTTAAATTGTGTTTGATAAATCTTTAATATGGCAAGACTGATGAACTGAAGGCCAAAGCTACGTTCATTAGAAGATGGAATTATAGTATTTTGCGAAATGATGCCAATGCTGGGATTTTGAAGAGCACAGCACTGTGCTCTACTCCAGTGGCAACGCTGTGAGTCACTCTTTTCAGTGAATAATAGCCCCGTGTTCCACTCTCTGGTGATTTCACATAATTTACATTAATTTGTGAACACAGCCCTCTTGTACTGGATAAGCTGCTTATCAGGTGACATACAGCCATTGTAGCTTCGCACAAAATCTGTGACAGTTGGTAGATTTTCTATTTTACCTATTTTCATTCCAAGAAAGCTAAGTGTGGCAAATCAAGACGAAATATTGACCTCTCTCTGGAAATAAACATAATTCTGTTTGAAGAATAGGGTGTTCTTCACACATGAAGAACATGACATCCTTTTTTTAAACGAGCGTTTTGCAGGCCTAATGTCAATGTGCAGTCCAAATTAGTTCCTGCTGGCAAGAATCTTATCAACCTGTATTTTTTTCCTTTGGAGTCAGTAGCAAGTCATATCCTTTCCTTCAGACTGTTAAGGTGTGTGTTGAAGTAAATAAGTGACCCCAGCTCTCCTGCACCGTTTTAGAAAAGTAGTAAGCTGGAAGGATTGATGTTCTAATTGCAATTTATTATTATTATTGTTGTTGTTTATTTGCTACTTGATTAGATAGAACTGTGAAAGTTGTGAAAGCAGATTGCATCAGAATATATAATTTCTCCTGCATGCTGCCTGCAAGACAGAAGTCTTATTTCTTCTGGTCTTCTTGTAAACAAGTTAACATTGTTGAAACTATCCTTTAAAAAAAAGAAAAAAAAAGAGCACGAAGACTCTTTGATTAGCTTACACGTATACAACATCTAGGTGAAATCTGGCACAGACACATGCTTTGATAACAAGAGGAAAGATGACTTAGATCACAGTCTGAATTTTCCAGTATAAAATGGTGTTGTTTTTCCCAGACCCCAAAATACAGTATTTGGCCTTTTCTCTTATTAGCAAAATCATTAGGACCCTCATCCTTCAAATACACTTTGGTTTTCTTAAAAACAGAGATTAAACATGGCGTCCTGTAATTGGCTTGGCTGGGAGCTGCACGCAGCTGCCCATGGGTCAATCCGCCGCAAGGAATTCGGAGCACCAGATCAAGAAGTTCCCATCCAACTGTGGCTGTCAGGCATGATTGTTCATTCCTTGCCCTATTCTGAACTGATGAACTTAATTTCATCTTTTAATTTTAATGTAATAGTTACGCATGCACGTGCCTGATGTCTCAGAGACTCATAAGCAAGTTGCAGCTGATGCGTTCACTCCTTGTGAGCAGCAGGTCCTTGGGACCTGCTGCCTCCTTTACCCTACCCCCAAAGGTACTGTTGGCAAGCAGCTGCTGCTGAGATGGGAAAGCTGACTGGAAAAGCTAGGCCATGAGCTGCGTGTGTGTCTTCTACAGCTTTAGATCTTATATTATCTTCTGATGTCAGAAGGTGGAGAGAGGGGCATTCAAGACTAGCACGCAAACTCAAGTTTGTGTTAATGTTTATGTTTCTCAAGCTGCTGTTTCATTGTTCCACTTTTCTTTGATCCATTTGATGAGCTAACCTGGGGTCTTGGGCTGTTTCTTCATTTATCATCAAGTTCTTTGCTGCAGAGAAGACTTCTGGCTCTTGCAATTCCACCACGGCATTGTAATTCTGTGCAGCACTAACTGTGGCACTTGACATTCAAAACAAACATAGTTTTTATTAAAGTAATCTTTGGTTCCACAATCACTCAGGCTAAATAGTGTACTCTAGTTAAAATGCACAGCACATTCAACAGGCATCGAGATCTTTGGAAATGGAAAAAAATACCTAGTTTTCTTCTTAGACTGCTGATTACTTTCCGTTACAATTGAGACTTTGGCTCTGAGGCTCTGATAACATTGAATTGGTTTCTTTTCCTATTGAGTTAAGCCAGCAGCAGGGACAGACCTAAACGTGGAGCAGTTCCTGACCACATTTACAGACTCTAGGGCTGTTGTTTGTCAGTCTCTAAGATGCTGATAGCAAATATGAGCTGTTCACTTCATAGGGGAAGTTGAAAGTTTTCAGGATCTACTCCTGTGAATCTCAGCAGAGCTCAGCTAATGGCTTGCTGGATGTCTCCCATGGGCAACATCCCTGCTCCATTCCTACCATATCTGCCAGCCAGGTCCTAGGAGCTGATTCAGACAAAGCTCAGCCTCCCACCAGGACACTGTATCATCAGGTACCCCGGGGGTCAGGCAACCTCTTTCTCTTATAGGGATCCCCTGCCACCAGCAAGCCACAAGGCATGAGATGCCCTTTGTGTATTTGGATGCCAAAGCACCCAAGAAAGACCTCCTTCCACTGTGGCTGTCCATGCAGTTGGCTACGAGGCTACACATATCCGCTTAGCTGTGTTAGAAATGTGTGAGTAAATCTTCCATGTTTGTTCCCTGCCTCAACTCCTTTTCACACTCAGGCAGCCGGTGTGGGTTTTAGCTTTTATATCCCAGCTGGCCGGGATTTTGTTTGATGTTGCTATTAATTCTACTGGATTGAAAAGCGTTTCTGTGAAGGACGCTGTCTGAATGCTCAGTGTTGTTATTTATTAGCGCACACACACTTGCGCACTGATCATGAAGGACGAGGTGATTTCTGTCGAAGTTGGGAAAAGATAGCACGGTGTCATTTGTTCAGGCAGGGAGTAACCTTGAAAGCACTGTGAGAGAATGAAGTTGCCTCTCATGATGGGGGAGGGTGCAGAGCTTTGCAGTATAGAGCAAGACTGAGCAGTATTTCCAGAGTATTAACAGAGATGAGGCTTAGTCTCTGGTTTAAGGCCATATTGTTGTTGCACAGTATCTTTGCTTTCAAGGCAGTATTCTCTACAGCAAATAGCATATATATACTTGTTTCTGTGTAAATATGCTCAATATGACTGATGAAAGAGCTTTGTGTCTAGGCATGTTTGTATTCTATTATAAATATATGTGCTCAGTATTAAGAGTATTCTATGTGTGCGTATGTGTATTTTTGTAGCTACGTATACACTACGTCATCATTAGTTTGCAATTGATTTGTACTATAAACCTGTAAGAGAATAAATCTGCAGTAGTTTACATATTAACAGATAAATTCTCACTGCTGGGAGTAGAATGAATCTCATTTAATGATGTGGAGGTACTTAGACTACAGCTGCAGAGGCAGGACATCTAGTTATTTTGCATCCCTTTGTAGTTTGTCAAAACTTTTCTAAAGGAGCGATTTTTCCCAAAAAGTGCTGATTTAGCTAAGCTGAAAACTCTTGGTTGAATTGAAACAATTTCTTTTTGCACAGTTGAATGATTTTTTTTTTTGAAGTGGTGAAAATGTGGGGCTTTTGATGAAATTAGGATGAATACTGTCAACTTCACATTTCCTGTAGAATGACAGTATCATGTAACTTTAGCATTCCACCAAATGGAAATGATGGATTAATGAAAACCTTAATGAATATCTCCCTTGGTTTATGTGGGTTTTGCATCAAGTGTAACAAATGCTGCGTCCTCTTCAACGTCCTTTGACAGAAAATTTTTGTGTCCTTTGACAAAAAATTAGTGCAGAGAATGGCTGATTTGTAAGGGGAGTAGGGAAACCCTCACATCAGATGAATGTGAGAAACTCTTAGAGGACAAGTGGGCCTAAAGAGGTATGTCCAGAGTCACAGATGAAGTGATCGTTTGGATTGGATCAAAATGCCAGGATTTGGGAGCTCCTGCTTCCTCCTCTCTTCTCAGCCCCAAGACGTATTTATGGCAGCCATCCATCTAGGCAAGGGAGAGAGGAGCAATTGCTGGTAGCTGGCTGCAGAGGGGTCACTTGTAAGACAGAAATACACAAGAGCTTGCCTGGACTTTTTTCCCTTCCTAATTAGGTGATTTGTGACTATATTCTTATCAGTGACCTTGTTAATGCATCTGTAACCATTCTCATTAGCTTCTGAGTTATCCTTGGGATTTGCTTAATGAGAGTATGTACTATCAGGACATCAGATGCACTGCACGCTAGCCCTCACTGGAAATATCCTTTCCAGAGATAATGGCTGGGAGAGAAGAAATGGGCTATGTGAAATAAATGCATTCACTGGTCCCTGTAGGCAGTTCCCAGTACCCTAATTCAGGAATAAACCCAAATGATGACATGTTAGGGTCTTTCTGTAGAGGCTCCATGCTAGAAACAGAAGGCATTGGGCAGAGTAACTGTGAAGGAAAGCAGAAGGGGTGAGCAAGAGCTGGGAGGTGTTTGCCACACACAGTAAATTCCTAGCTGGTGTCACCATGTGAAAGAGAGTCTCCAATCTTGCTCCTTGGCATGGAAGATGCAGGAAGCATGTCAAAGCTACACTGGTAGAGCTGAGGTCAGAGCCAGTGTCCAGTTATGCCAGTGTGCGTATTTGGCATAACTGGACACACACAATGAGACGAGAGACTAAATAAACCAGGGAATGAAACGAAAGTCCAGTTGCTGGACTATGGGTGTTCACATTGTCTATGCATTTTTTAATGCCAGGTGTCATACAGATACGCCTAATGTTTTGGGGCAACAACATGAAAATCAAAGAAGAGTAATTCTTATGAAGCAGGGGCACCACATACCACTTAAAAACAGCTGAATTCAGTGCTACTTAAGCAATATGTTCGCTATTATGGCAGTAAATATTTTAAGAATTATGTTTTGGTCTACCCATTATTTAGAAATGTCAGCTTTCAACAATTGCCAAAAAAATAAAAAATAAAAATCCCACAAACAACATTACAGCAAATAACTGGAAAAATAAGCCGCAGAATATCATGAGCCATGAAGTATTTATTTGGATTCCTTAAAGTGGAACAGAAATTAGAATTCTAGAGGCTATTTGATGAGAATGAGAAAGACCTGAGGGAAATTGAATTACATGAAAAAGACAGTGATCCTTCTTTGACTTGGTCTTTGCTGTAGTGCTCATTACTGACATAAACTATGGGTAAAAGCTGCCAGATCAGAAAGGGTCCATTTTGTACAAGTTGAAAAGATGCCACCAGGTGTAGACTTGTGGAGAATCTCTCTGCACTATCCATGCACAGTGTTGCTGGTCATTTCTATGCTTGCAGCCCAGGCTGGGATTGAAAGCTTTGGTAAACCAATGTAGGGTAGATCTAAATGGTGTCTTGTAAGTACAGGGCTTTCTTATGACCTGTAAAGGCTTTTAGCTTGGATTTGGGTTGCCCTTTTATATGCCAGCACTGCATCTGAGTGAACTCTTGCTCATGTGCTTACAGGGCTCCACAGCAACATACCCTCAGTTACACAACGTACCACACTTGGCTGCTGGGTTCACTGTAGATGTGTCTCATTGGAAGGGTCACCCTGGTGCTCCACTGCCTTCTCCAAGCCTTTCTTGTGGCCTTGACCTGGAAGCGGTGGTGGCAGTTTCATGGCAGGCAGCCTGGAGGCAGTGACAAGGTCACTGGACACTAGACATGTTGTCCTCTCCTGGGCATGACTCTCTAAATGTTAAACTGCTTGACTTGTCACATCGCTCACTGTGTAGACAGCATGATGACCTTTCCATTAGTGACAGCTTTTGCTGCTTGCTTCAAAGTTGATAAAACTGCTATTCTCCATTAGACCCAGACCAGCAGCATTACTAATCTACTTTGGCCATTTCCACTCCATTGTGTTTATTGAACACAGCCCCTAATTGTATGAATCCTCCTTGGTGCCAAGCAGCAGGCCATCGTGCCAGGGGACCACATGGGTAGGAGGTGGAGCTCTTCTGTGTCAGGGGACAAGGTCAATAGTGACGGCAAGACTACTCAGTCATGAATTAACGAAAGTGTGCTTGATTGCTTGATCTGCTGCCAAGTTACTCCCGGCCTGGAGCAGGAGCAAGGCTTGGAACAGGCACACATAGCTAAAGAAAGCTCATTTGCAAGCTGAGGACTGTAGAGGAGGAAAGAAAGACATTTCTCCCTTAATGTCTTGTTTTACTCCTCTTTCTGTCTTACCTTCCATAAGGAGCTTGAAACTGGCAGCCACCATTGGAAGTAGCACACCACAGCTCCGCTCTGAGAGTGGATGAAGCACCAGTGCAATCATACACTGAGGTCTTCCCATATATGCAGGGAAAACTGTCTTCTTTTTCCCCTTCAGGTAGCTTCTTGTTCAGTTTGTCCCAGGAGAGAGAGCTGAAGCCTGCATTGCAAATACATTAGCTATATCCTTCTCCCTCTTTGTAAGGGTCAGTTTTGTCTTTTTGTCATCAGATTCCCCTACTCTTCCCAAAACTAAACTCTAAGTATACTCTCATTTAGTGGTCAAAAAATCTCATTCAGAAAACACAGAGGCTATTCTCCCTCTGTTTGTAGCTCCTGGGTAGACGTGCTCCAGGAGTGGGGCTATTTCAAGGGATCCACCCACATTCTGGGACCGAGGGTTGCAGGGTTCCTGCCCTGCTGTGAGGAGCTGGCTTGCCCAGGCCTTGAGCTCTGGCTTCAGAGGGTAAGAAGACAAACTCTCCTGGCTGCCTTTCCCTCAGGCTGGAGCATAGGGAGCAGGTGGTAAAATAAATGTCAGGAGGACAACACCAGAGGTACAGTCAGTTCCTCATACTCGCACCTTGCTCAGGGATCATAGCCAAGCCACAGCGTGGTCAGCAAACTTTGTGTGGTGCCTCCAGAAGGAAATCCAGGGGTCTGATCACATTGCCAGGCTATGTCAAATGCTACTTATTAGTGTGCTAACAATGAGAACACCATCCTTTCAGCTTCTCTGTTGTCTTGAACAGGCAGCTTACAAGCTAAGCTTCCCCTGGTGCTCATGGGGACAGGCTGCCTGTTGGGTCTTTACATGCAGAGAAGAAAGCAGGCTCCAAAATGCTCCAGGACTCATATTCTGTGTTGCCCTTAAATTGGATTTTGGTTGCTGCCTGTCTTTTACAATCTGCATTAGAGCCGTTTACAGCTGTACATCCCCGCTATTGCAGTCTTCATGTTCTCATCTTTTGCACGTTGTAGGGAAAGGAGGAGGAGCAGCGAAGCTGCAGAAGCACTAAGGAGTGCAGCAGTGTCAGTGCCAGCAGGCAGAGGGGCTGGCACATGGAGAGCAACTTAGCTTTGCTGAGCCAAGGGCTCACTTCTGTCGCACAGAGCCAGCTATGAACTCTGCTTCCCAAAAAGTGCTTTTGCATTAAGTTTTCATGCCAGCTAAATAAGGGCATGCTGGCAGAACCATCAAAGCTAGGGAGGCTTATGCCTTTCAGCAGGATCATGCTCAGCTTTGACTGAAAATATGTCCTTTGGCTATGATCTTAAAACCATTTGAATATGTGAGAAGATATATGTACATGTATATATGTGTATCATAGAATATCTTAATATGCATTGTGGAATTGATATATAGAGACGCTCAGACAGCTTTGGGGCTAAATCCCATAATAAGACATGGAACGTGGCACCCAGATAAATGGCTTAAACAAAGAACTGTGGTAATCTTGCCCATAAGGTGTTAATAAGGATTTCCTGCATCATTTAAAACTCTCAAGCCTGTGTAGGAATGGTATAACTTTATGGCACCAATACAACACTGAGTTCAGCCAAAAGAAGAGCTGGAAATGACATTGATTTGAAGACATTTGATTTGATTTACTGTGGCTAGGCATGCTTTTTAAAATGGGGCCGTACTTGCTGTAGCAGGTGCAGCAGTAAAGAAGCCAGGGGGGTTCTGCTTGCTTGATTTGCTCTACTCATTTTGTCTGCTGGGAAGGAGCTTATAAGGGAAATGAGACCTAAAAGATTGTTGCGGTGATTTTTTAAACAATTGCTATTTGTAAGACTAGCTCCAATATGATTCTGCTCACGCATTCTCCTCTGTTCTCTGGGTAGAGTTGCATATGCCAGCTCGCTGGGGTTTTAAAAGATCAGTATGTTTATGTCCATTTTTTCCATTGCTCTCATTGAGCCAGCTATGTTTGACCAAAGGAAAAAAAAATTTCACAATATGGCAAAGCAAAGCTATACCCCCCC